>JACEIK010008894.1:18274-37300 GCA_018107945.1 Datura stramonium
ATATCATGAGTAACGAATATACATATTTGAAATCATGAGGAACAATGGGAGACTCGTCTCTTAACCGACATACCACGATAGAGCTTACGTGGTCCCAACTATCACACTCAAGTGGGTAGACCTGTCTAAAGCCTTGCCAGGGCTAGGGACGATACCATGATATTGATATCAAGCTGAAGGCCTATTGGAGCAGGGGAAGCTCACAAGGGAGGTCTCGAAGTAATATATGTAATAGTATCAACCTACGTTGGCGCGTAGTTCTGAGGCACATGGTGATCGACCCTTAGCCTGCTCGGTTCTAGATATTACTCCAAAAAATATGCATATGTTGTACATCGTTTTATAACGAAGCTCAACATGGTCTATTGACGAAGCTCAATACTCAAATACATCTCAAATATGAAATCATGCATATGAGAAACTTTAGCTCAAACATACCACAAGCTGAAAATATAATTGGGAGCCTTTGCTCCAAAACCATGTGGTAAGCTATGCATAAGAAAACTTTAACTCAAAACATACCACAAGCTGAAAGTATAATTGGGAGTCTTCGCTCCAAAGCAATGTGGTAAGCTTAACTCGGGAAAATCATCATTCATACTTAACATGTGGGCATTGCCCAAAGCTTTATCATACTTAGAAATACTCAATTCTCATAAAAAATATAATTGTAAACATAGGTAGCTTCAAAACATGATTTTCATCATAATATCTCAGCATCATCATATATTCATAAAAAATCTCATACTTCATGGACATCTCATCAATGTGCTTTTAAATTTATACAACTAGAAACATGATTTTAAATTGAAAACATTATAAAAATTGCCCATGCTTCATAATTCAATAGCAGGATCATAATTAAACCATACCTATGTATAGAAATAGGAGATTCATGCATTTGGGTTAAAACCCCATAGAGTAGATATAGGAATTTCATACTTTAGAGAGGGATTGGGCATGGGTGTGAAGGAAATCGCCCATTCATAACCCTACATACCTATTGGTAGTTGATTCTTACACTTCCTTAGATGCCCAATAAGAAATTGAAGAGAAATTGATGAATGCTGGGCTTGATCACCCTCTCAAGTCTTCTACCTTGCATGCATGAATGAATAAGGCCTAAAATGAACTTAACCCCTTTAAAAGTCACTATTCATAACTCAAAACATTGTAGTTTAGGCCTTAGGATCTTAGGAATTACGGAAAAGCCCTTACTAAATTCGCAGAAAATAACTGCCAGGTGGTCCCAAAGAGGGACCTAATGACTCGTCGTCATAGGTCACGACTCATGGAGTCGTCTGTCAAGTACACTGATCATCTGATCACCAGGGCTCATCATGGTCAACCTCATGACTCATTATTGGTGACTGCGACTCGTGGTCACCACCCGTTATGTACACTACCTCCATGCCCACTATTTTCTCAATTAGTTGACCACGATTCTCCCTACAAATCGTGGGGACTGACCATGACTCGTGGGGTCCTCCCGTCGAGTGCACTGTCTTCCTTCTTCTATTTTCTTTCCTTACCCATCCCACGATTGACCTAACGACTCGTGGGGTTTGACCACGAGCCGTTGTCACGCCCGTGGGGATCCTTTTCCTAAAACTTCCAAACTCCTCACTGGCCTCCCCAAGAGTCACATCACGACTCGTGGGCTTCACCAACGAGTCATCCCATGACTCGTTTAATGCCTGGTTCCAGTTTTTAAGTTTTTCTCCATTTCAACTCTCGGGTGTGATCTTTGGGCTTCCCGGGTATAACAGGTTAGCCCTATATAAGTTATTTTGTCGGTTGTTTACTTCATTTTGCTTATTTTCTGGAAATTTCATGAAGTAAGGTCACTCTCAAGCTCCCTCTTGATCTCCATATCAATCCTAAGGAAGGAAAGCTTACTCCCATATGAATTTTTATGTCGGGAAGTCGAGATTATCCACGTAATTCATGTTTTGATGTCATTTTTGGACTTCATGGTAGTTGTTTTTAATACCCCGAAAGTGCCTAAGACTAGATCCAAGATTTGAAAATGAAAAGTAGCAGAAATTAGAAAATTCTTCTGAAAATAGGTTGTAGTACGGGTCGTTAGTGGGACCAACGACCCGATGGATGTGTCCGTGGTGAGGTGCTGCAGGATTGGAGTTGCAGGTAAAACGTCTGGGAATGACCTGTTGCCAGGTGTAACTGGTCTTTGGATCTGAGCCATTGTGAGGTTGTTCAGATTCATGAAGAATGTAACGGATCATGTAACGACTCGTCGTTCAGAGCAACGAGTTGTTGTATGTGCCTTTTGGGAAGAATCCCAAGTTAAGGCAGTGGTGACAACGACTGGCAACAACGAGTCGTAGGAGCTTGTAACGACTCATTCTATCCGGTCGTGGTAGAGGATCTGAGACCTGAATTTAGGGTGTAACAACGAGGGTAGTAATGGTCCGTGGGAGCTGGCAACAGACCGTTCTGACGTCCGTTGTCACTGGCAGAACAGTTTTTCTAGGAAATTCATTAAGGGTATTTTCATAATTCCTAAGCCCTAGGGTCCTAAACTACGCCATTTTAAGCTCGAAATAGGGAGATTTAAGAGGGGTAAATTCATTCTAGGTTCCTTCACATTCATGCATGCAAGTTGAGGGTTTTGAAAGTGATCAAGTCTAAGTTTTCTACAATTTCTTCCTCAATATTCTTTGGTCTATCAAGGAATTTGTGTAATCAGACCCTTTCAGGTATGTAAGGTAATGAATGGGTGAATTTTTTCATACCCATACCCAATCACTCTCTAATTCATGAAAATCTATATGTTGATCCTATGGGGTTTGAACCAAATGCATGAATTTCCTAAGTTTCTACATGGGTATGATCTAAGTATGTTTCTATTATTGAATTATGATTCATGGGCAAGTTTTACAATGTTTTTAATTATAAATCATGTTTTCAAGTTTTATAAATTATAATGCCCATCCATGAGAAGTTCATAAAAGTTTAGATTTATGATGTATGTTTAAGTATGATGAGATATTTATGATGAAAAATATGTTTTCAAGTTACCCATATCCATGGTCATGTTTTCAAGTGAATCAAGTATTTCCAAGCATGTTTAAGTATTGGGAAAGCGCATATTTTCTAGTATGATGTATGATTTCAAGTTAATTAGCTTACCACATAATTTTGCAATCAAAACCCCCATTTATGTTCAGCTTGTGGTATGATTTGAGCCAAGGCTTCTCATGTATGATTTTAAATTTTATATGTACATGATTATTCAGCTTTGTCACTAGACGATGGTCAGCTTCATTTAAAAACGATGGAGAGCATATATATGTTTTTGGGAGTAGTGTCTAGCACCGAGTAGGCTGAGGGTTAGTCAACCCTATGCCTCAAAACTACGCGCCAACATAGGTATGATTAGATTATTTGAGACCTCCTTTGTGAGCTTTCCCCTTTCCCCAAGGGGCCTTCAGCTTGATATTGATATCGCGGTAACGTCCTTAGCCCTGGAAAGGCTTTGGACGGCTCTGCCCACTTGAGTATGATAGTTGGGACCACGTAAGCTCTATTGTGGTAATGTCGGTTATATGTTGAGTCTCTCATTATTCCTCATGATTTCAATTATGCATGTTTATCATTTATGATATATATATATGTGTGTGTGTGTGTGTGTGTGTGTGTGTGTTCTAAAGAAGGTTTGACCCAATGTACAGTTTTACTTATGATTATCAGATTTCAGCATTGGGTCATTCGATTCAGTTATGTTTAGATCATGATTTCAGAAATTAGCATTCAAGCCTTACTCTCAAATTCTTATCTTGATTATGTTTTATATTATGCATATTTAAAATGATTTTACTTATTTAAGAGGTTTTAGTTACCTTACATACTCGATACATTCCATGTACTGACCGCATACTCTATGCTGTATCATATTATGACACAGGCTTCGATCTTCAGACTCAACCTCGTCACTAGCCAGCTTCCGGAGTTAGCATCCAGTCCCTATGGTGAGTCCTCATCTGCCAAGGGACCCTATTCTATTCGGTTATGTTTACTTATTTTCAGTTTCATACTTAGAGATTTAGTTGGGGTCTTGTCCCATCAACTCATCAGAACTAGAGGCTTTTCTGACAATAGATTGTATTTAGCTTCAGACTCGTGTTGCATATTCAGATTGTTGTGTTTTGTTCAAATTTATTCCATGTTTATTATGTTATGTATTCCGCTTTACTTGATTGAGTTAGATGTATGTTCATGTCATGGGTCGACTTGGAGTCTCTCGGGGCTCCTTGTCCCGTGTCTCGCTCCGGGCCTATGTTCGGGTCCTTACATTGTTCTTATTGAACCGGTTGGTAAGCCATTTTTCCTACCTTATTCTTAGTTTTTTAAGATGATTTTAAGTATGTAAGTATTTGTAGGTTGTTGTTTTGGAATTTCTACAGTCGAATTCATTAGAAGTTAGCAGAATAAGTGTTGTTTTGTGTCATTTCATTTTTGAACTTGTTGGCTGTGTGTTTTGGGTGTGAGTTACTAGTCATAGGTAGTCTCCTGATTCTTTTAGGAGTGATGGTGCGGCCAACTTATTTTTATTGGAGTTTAAGGTACGTGAAGGCTTTCCGTTTCCCTCTTTTGGCATGAGTTTTTATCGTAATCGGCCCTTGTTGTTGTCGTGCGAGCCAATTGTTAGTATCTCAATATTTTTATTGATTAATTGTTATTTGGGGATTGGGAATGGTGTCCTTTCCCTCACAAGTTGAGTCTATCAAATCGTGTGTTAGTTTAGTCAGTTTTCAGGTGACGATTGGACATTGGTAAGCATTGTTTGTAGTTGCGTTGAAGTGTTAGTTGTGACCCTATTTGGTCGAATTGGGGGATGACTTACTGGACTTATGGTTGTAGTGACTGATATTATTTGCATTTCGTCTAGTTTGCATATGAAGCATGGGGGATAGAGTTGATAGGCTACGATATTTCGGTCTTTCGATAACACTTTGAGAACGATATGGTGTATAGAACTTAACAATGAATCTTGCATTGGTGGTAGTCAGATTGGGATGATGTATCTTGCCTCAAATATGTGGTTTGTATGTGAATATTGATTGTGTATGTATTTTGCTTGATTGTATGCTTTGATTGTTGCTTTGTGACTTGTGGATACCCGGCGCACGAGAGTTGTTCCGGCTAGGGGTTGAGCCCAAGGGATAGCTCGGTCTATGGAGTTGATAGTCCTCTATAATAATAATGTGAGACATGACTCGAGAGTTGTTTTGACATGTCTGAGCCTTCCTGGGATCGCGATAGTTCTCCCAGTTAGATTGTGCTCCACTAACTACACGTAGCCGAGAGTTGTTCCGACAATGCTTGATTAATATTGTTATTAATGTGTGTGCTTGTGTTGTATTGTTGCCTAATAACGCTCAAACTCATACTTCCTAAAAATGTATGAAGCAGACGTTGTCAATAAAGAAAGTAACAAAGAGGTTAGGGTCGAACCCACGGGGAATAAGGTAATATCTAGACAAATGCCGGTACTTAAACTTGTTGGTAAGTTATCTCCAAATTGGGGGATTTCAAATAAAAACAATAATAAAACAAGAGTAATTGTGGTTATTATCAAGATTTGCAAATAACCATGGTAAGTGTTCCCCATGGGTTCATAACTACTTCGGATATACACACGTGATCAATCTCAATGCGTACTTGTAGAACTGATAAGTAGGGTTCATCCCTATTGGATGACTATACTCAACCACCGGGTTAGGTCTCATGAGTGATTTCATTCTAACCGTTATCAATTTGTCCCAAATTTAACTATTCTGCAATCACAACTCAAGTTAATACAATGATCATAAAGACCAAGGCTTTATTTTAAATCTCTTTTCCTAATCTCTACTTCTCTAGGTTCAAGCAAGTAAATAATTCGGGCAAGTCCTAACGTTATACACCATTAAAAAATGTTTAAAGATGAAGAGAATACAATACAAGCATTTAACATTGGTTTTGAATCACTTATTTGTAACCATATTTCATTAATCCACCATGGTACCCACAATCCTAGTTGTGGAGGTTTTAGCCTCTCATGATTGTAAGATTATATTTTGCATTCATAGACAAACACATAGTTAAATACTTACAATAATAATTGGAAGAAAACCTACTTTGAATATCAATGAACAATCTCAAGAACAATTGATGAAATCAAGTGTTGATCCTAAGAATTGCTCTCCAAAACTTGATAAAAATTCACAAACAATACTTTTCACACGTCTCCACTACTTCCTTTCTAGCTTGTTCTACTAAAATAAAACATAAAAGGTATTTATACAAACATTAGATATGTTTTTTCTAAGCTAACAGGAAATTTTCCATATCAGGCGCCGATATGTCTCACGACTGATCCTATGACCCGTAACAGAATTGTATGGGTCGTACCTGCCTATCATACATCCTTGGTTGCTACAGATTTGTCTAAGTGTTGGCAGCTGGTATGACTCATACCATGGTCCTACGAGTTGTACAATCCATCCGTGGCTTAGCCCTGAGAACTTTGACATCTTCTGAAGTTTTTCATGAGTATTGTGGTAGCCTCGTACCTTCCTCCTATGTCTCGTACTTCTTGTTGTATCTGACATTCTATCAAGTCTTGAAAAATCACTGAAGCTCACCACGACTCATGGTATGGGTCGTAATTTGTTGTTATGATCTGCAGGTTCCACCCGTACCAAGAGTCTGCCTTGTGCAAATTTCTCTAAAGATTTTCACGACTCCAGTTACGGCTCGTATCATCTTGGTACGACTCGTACTAAGAGTCATACTTTGTCTTCCTCTTATTCCATCCTTCTAATTTGCACCACGATTCTCAGTATGACTCATACAATCAAGGTACGGCTCGTATTGAGACTTATACTTGACTAATTTTTCACACTTTTATGCCTCTTTTGAACATTTTTGCTCCAACACCTATTTTTTCTAAAAACAAAGTAAAAGTACCTCATATCCATATAAACATACCTAAGTCCATGCTATTTTCTCAATTTTAAGCATGGAAAGTGTTGTAAATTCACAACACATCATTGCCTTGTATTATCTTTATCTGATAGTTCTAGATGATACTTATGACTTGATGATAGCTGAGCTTATTGAAAGGCCTAGAGTTGGCTCAGGAAGACATTTTATTAGGCTCCGGATGGTACAGGCAGTTACAGGTGAGTTAGTGGTGGCTAGATGCGGAATGAGTGTAAAATCTCAATTTCAAAGAAAGAATAAGTTGAATGAATTTTTTTTTGATTCATCTATCATTATAGGCAGACAACACTAACAAAGAAGTGCCAAACATATAAAGGAAATTGATTCATCATCTGTAACATCTATCTATCCCACAATTTATCTTATCGTGTAGACATGCCAGGCTTATGGGGTCTAGGAGGTTCTATTTACTTACTCAACTCGTGGTACTCTTCTTGTTGTCATATGATATATTTATTGATTTGTACTCTGAATTCTGTTATCTTTTCTGCCTTAAATACTCGAAATATTTTCATACTGATGCCCTAATTGAGGGGGCTACATTCATGCCTGCAGGTATGATGGACAAGTAGATCGAGTCCATGACCGCTAAGTGGAGTTCTAGTTGAGTTGGTGAAGCTCTAAGTCTTCTAGAGTTGCCAAATATTTGTATTATGGATAGTTTGGGGCTCTATCCTAAATAGTTGTCTAGTGTAATTTTTATAGAGGCTCATAGACGTCTGTTATAGGTGTAGTGTTGTTGTTGTGGGCAAGGTGGGCTGTATTTTAAAATAGTTTTCTTTTTGAAGGCCTTGACGACATATTCCATTTATTTTTGATTGGTTAGGTGAGCCAGCTTCTGTTCTTATCACTTTACTCTGGCTTGTTGTAGTTAGATTTGTGGCAGGGTGTGCTTGAATAGGTATGACACAAGATACCAATCATGCCCTTTCGGGCTTGAGGCGTGACAGACTTGGTATCAAAATAGTTCGTGTCCTAGGGAGTTTTCGAGCCGTGTCTAGTAGAGCCTTGTTTATGTATGCATTGCACAACGTACTTATAAATAGGAGGCTACAGGAAATTTAGGATGGTTACTCTTCTTTCTAGATTGAAATCGTGTGAGATGTTAGCTGCTGTAGTAGTCGAGTCTAGACTCACGTTTGTTTACTTGCACAGGAACACTTGCGATATGATGGATTATGGCCAGCCAATGGCTAGACATGAAGGCAGGTAGGATTCTATTTTGATTTTGTTATAGTTATGTCGCACCTTGGCATGGTGCATGGTTGTTTCGTTTGGGGTTGTTTGTGGTAGACCCAAGAGTCTTATGTCGTGTGAGGCCATGTCGTTCTGTGATAGTGCTTGGGTTGGAATCATGCGTGTCATCCAACATTCGAGGACGAATGTTTCTAAAGGGGGAAGGATGTAACACCCTGTATAGTTTAAGCAACAAATTCATACTTCGACGTAGGACTAAGAGTATTTAGTATACCAAGAAGGAAGTGTTTTGAGGTATTTGAGTCACTTCATGGTCGTATGTTAAGATTCAACACTGATCAAGTTGTAGAATGGAAGTCGACAAAAGTTATCCCAAATTTCTTTCTTAAAATTCTTTGAAATTTGGTTAGATGTAGCAAACCGTTTCTCCAAATCTATTAGGAATTATGAGGCCCACGACCTATCAAATTAAAGATCTATGAGTCTAGTTTCTAACACATTAAACCATTCACTAATACGACTTGGAGTAGAGAGATATTGACATTTTTGTGAGACTACGCAGGAAGGCGATGAGAACCAAGGAGGGTCCGCGATGGCAGCGTTATAACGACTCATTTCTTGTAAGAACGATCCGTTGTCTGGAGTCGTGGTAAGGCAGTGGACCTTTACAGTGGAGATGACGGATGGAAACCATGACACATTGTAGGATACAATGAGTCATGGTGAAGGAGTCTATATTTTCAGAAGAGGGAAACAACGACTGGTTCAACGACCCATTGGACCCTATAATGACTCGTCCTATTCGCCCGTGGTTTGAATCTGAGATATGGTTAGGGTAGTGCTTAGCACGGGCAGATACCACGGGTCGTGGTATTTTCCAACGGCCTGTTGGTTCATCCGTTGTTTGGTCCAGTGACCAGTTTTCAGCGAATTCAGTAAGGGCATTTCCATCATTTTCTAGTCCGAAGGCCCTATACTACATCGTTTAAGACTCGTTTTGGAGGATTTTAGTAGGGGAAAATCTATTCTAAGTGTATCTCTTCCCATGCATGTAAGTTTGAAGGTTTGAAGAAGAGATTCAAGGCAAAATCTCAAGGTTTCCATTGAAATCTTAGCTTGGGCAATTAGAGGATGTTAGAATTCACCATTCCCAGGTATGTAAGGCTATGAGTGGGTGTCTCCTTCCACGCCCATGCCCAATTTCTAGCAAAACATGAAGAATTGCCTATGATCAAGTATGGGGTTTTACCCCATTGCATAATTCTACAACTTCTATACATGGGTATGATTAGATTGTATTTATATTGATGAATTGTAAAGCTTGGGAAGATTCTAAATTGTTTACAATACAAAAATTTGTTTTTCAAAAATCTTGAATCTAAAATGCCGTGGATGAGAAGTTCATAAAAGTAGTGAATGATGATGAATGCATGATCATGTTGAGATTTGATGATGAAAAACATGTTTCTAAAGCTACCCATGATTATGATGTTGTTTTCAAAATGAAGTGTGTAGATCCTAGTATTATAAAGCTTTGGGCAATGCCCACATGTTGAATTAAAGTGATGATTTTCCTGACATAAGCTTACCACACTGTTTGAAGTAAAGTTTCCCCGATTTTTCATAAATTCTAGCTTGTGGTATGTTGAGTTAAATATTTCTACATGTAGCTTACCACATGATTTGGAGTAGATGCTTCCACTTATATTTGAGCTTGTGGCATGTTTCGAAATAAAGCTTCTCACATGCATGAATTCTTAATTGAGATGTATGTCATTATTGAGATTTGTCAAGGGACAATGTTGAGCTTCATATTCATATAATGTCTAGTCTATGCATGATTTCATTATGATCTTTGTCACAAGACAATATTGAGCTTCGTTTCATACGATGTTGAGCTATGCATGATTCATCTTGAGCTTCGTCAATAGACGATGTTGAGCTTCGTTATATACGATGTAGAGAATTTCATGTTTTTGGGAGAAGAGTCTAGCACCGAGCGGGTTAAGGGTCGATCACCCTATGCCCCAAAACTATGCGCTAACGTACGTTGATACTAGTACATTATTGGGACCTCCCTTGTGAGCTATCCCCGACCCGATTGGCCCTTCAGCTTGATATCGATATCATGGTATCGTTCATTGCCCTGGCAAGGTTATGGATGGCTCTACCTACTTGAGTGTGTTAGTTGGGACCACGTAAGCTCTATTGTGGTATGTCGGTTAAGTGACGAGTCTCCCACTTTCTATACTAATCGAATTTGCATATACATTACTAATGATCATTACTTTAAGCATGCACGTTGTAAAAGTAAGGTTTGACTCATTGTTCAGCTTTTCTCTAAATATCAAATTTCAGCTTTGAGTCATTCGAGTCAGTCATGATGTTATAAAGCTATGTATGGTCATATTATGAAAAGATTATGATTTCATAGTGAGTGCTTATAGTTCTTCCCTATCATATTTGAAAGCTCATGATATGTTATGAAATATTTTAAATGATTTATTTTACTTGAGCGGTTTTATTTACCTTGCATACTCTCTACATTCCACGTACTGACCGCATACTTTCTTGTTGTATCATTTCATGATACAGGCCCCGGATCGCAGCTTCAGCCCCGCTCTTAGACAGCTTTCCATAGTTAGTATCTGCTCAGGATTGGTGAGTGCTCATATTTTGAGGACTAGACTTTCAATTTCTTTTGCATATTTCAATTTCCATATTGTTGAGTTAGTTGGGGGTTTTGTCCCATCAACTCGTCCAGACTAGAGACTTTTCAGACTTATGTATGTGTTAGCTTCGGATATTATTCTGATGTGCCGTTGTATGAGAATTCCGCTGAGTTTATAATTATGATTTCTTCATGTTTATTAAATGAGTTAGTTGAATGATTATGCCATGGGTCTACTTGGGGTCTCTCGAGGTCCCTTGTCCCATGTCTACGATCCGGGTCTACGCTCGAGTCGTGACAAACTTGGTATCAAATCCATAGGTTTGATGTGTCCTAGGGAGTCTGAAAGCCGCGTTAGGTAGAGTCTTTTTCATGGGTGTGAAGCATGCCGCACTTATGACAAAAAGGACTAGACATTGTAGGAAATGTTCCCTTCTTTCATGATCTATATCGTGCGATGAGAAGCCTTTCTATCCTTCTAATTCATGTTATTTGCGATTGCAGAATCATGGCTCCTCGAAGGATGAATGGAAGGAGGAATGGAGGTGGTGAAAGCCACAAGGATGGAAACAGTCATGAGCATTAGCCAGCCCCACCAGTTCAGGAGCCTCAGGCATTGGAGCCAGCCGCTCATGTTGAGTTTTGAGATGCCATTCAGATTCTTGCACAGGCCTTGACCACTCAGGTCAATCAATCAGCAGGCCGTTGCGCATGTTTCACAAAATGGCAATGCTGCGGCGGCTCGAGTCAGGGACTTCTTATGGATGAACCCGCCGGAGTTTCTAGGGTCCAAGGTAGATGAGGACCCACATGATTTCACTGATAAGATTGTCAAGATCACCCAGGTTATAGGGGTGAGTAGTGTTGAGTGCGCAGAGTTGGCCTCCTACTAGTTGAAGGGGGTTGCGCATATTTGGTTCCTCCAGTGGAAGGACAGCATGGTCATAAAAGCAGGTCCGATCACATGGGAGGAGATTCAGGTTGCATTCCTAGATCGGTTCTTCCCTCGAGAGATGAGGGAGTTGAAAGTAGTCGAGTTCATGAATTTAAAGCAAGGAAGGATGACTGTTCAGGAGTACGCCCTTGAGTTCACCTGCCTATCAAAGTATGCCCCGAAGTTAGTGACCAATCAGCTGGCGCGGGTGAGCAGATATGTGCATGGTATAGCAGGATATTTGGACAAGGACTGCAGGACAACTGTGCTCCATCAGGACATGGACTTCCCTCGCATTGTGTTGTACGCTCAACAGATGAGGCGACATATTCGAGGGAAAGGGAGGCCAAGAGGGCCAAGGACTGAGGACCACAAATTCTCTCAGCAGGTTCGGTGTGGGCACCGAAAGTAGACCCACCAAAGATCATCAGCCCCAGCATTTTCAGTGCTGAGTGTTCCATCTAGGACCAGACATGATCAGAGAGGGCGAGCGTCAGGCTCGAGGGGTCATAGCAGTAGACCCACAGACTCCAACATTCCAGCTTGTCACAGGTGTGGCCGAGGACATACAGGCTAGTGTTTGGAAGGACTAGAATCTTGTTTTGGATGTGGGCAGCCTGGACATATGTTCAGAGATTGTCCCGCTGTGAGACAAGACCAGGTTGGGGGCCGAGGACACGCTTCTAGATCAGCAGCCCCACCCCTATGCACAACACATCGGGGGGAATCTACTAGCACAACTAGCAGGTAGTGCCAGAACAGATTCTATGCCTTAGCCAATCGTTAGGAGCAGGAGGCCTCACCAGATTTAGTCACCGGTATGTTGAGAGTCTTTCATGTTGATGTATATGCATTTATAGGTCCGGGGGCTACCTATCTTTTGTGACACCATATGTAGCCAGTAGCTTCGGAGTCAGTCCCTATGTTCTGTCAGAGCCCTTCTCAGTTTCTACTCTAGTAGGTGACTCAGTTATAGCTAGACGGGTGTATAGATATTGCCCGGTCTGAGTTCTTCATAAGGTCACCTCGGCAGATTTGATAGAGTTAGCCATGCTCGATTTCGATTTTATTCTCGGCATGGATTGGCTATTTGCATGCTATGTTTCATTTAATTGTAGGACCCGGTCAGTAGAGCTCAGATTTCTAGGTGAGACAATGTTAGAATGGAAGGGTAGTTTAGCTGTGCCTGTAGGTTGATTTATTTCCTACCTTAAGGCCAAAAAGATAATTTCTAAGGGTTGCATGTACCATCTAGTTAGGGTTAAGGACGTGGAGTCTGAGACCCCGACTATCCAGTCCATAGCAGTAGTACGTGAGTATCCAGAGATCTTTACTGATGATTTTCCAGGTGTCCCTCCCGAGCGAGAGATTGATTTCAGTATAAATCTTCTTCCCGACACGCAACCTATATCTATTCCTCCTTACAGAAGGGCTCTAGACGAGCTAAAAGAGTTGAAGGATCGGTTGAAGGACCTGTTAGATAAGGGCTTTATTAGGCCGAGTAAGTCTCCATAGGGTGCATTAGTGTTATTTGTCCGGAAGAAGGATGGTTTGCTTCGGATGTGCATTGACTATCGACAGTTGAACAAGGTCACCGTCACGAACAGGTATCCTTTACCTAGGATTGATGATTTGTTTGACCAGCTTCAGGGTTGCAAGTGTTTCTCCAAGATTGATCTCAGATCTGGGTATCACCAGCTCAGGGTTCGAGAGGGTGACATCCCGAAAACCGCTTTCAAGACTCGGTATGGTCACTACGAATTTGTTGTTATGTTTTTTGGACTAACCAATGCCCCTACAGCTTTTATAGATCTAATGAACAGGGTGTTCAAGACATATTTGGACATGTTCGTGATTGAGTTCATTTATGACATCCTTATATACTCTCGAAGCGAGGAGGAGCATGCCCCTCACTTGAGAATAGTGCTTCAGACCCTCAAGGATCGTCAGTTGTATGCAAAGATCAGCAAATGTGAGCTTTTGTTGGATTTGGTGGCATTTCTAGGCCATGTGGTATCAGGTGAGGGTATAAAAGTAGATTCTCATAAGATTGAGGCAGTAAAGAATTGGCCCAGACCGGTGAACCGATTAGATTTTAGGAGATTTTTGGGCTTAGCGAGTTACTATCGGAGATTTGTGGAGGGTTTTTCATCTATTGCCGCACCATTGAATAAGTTGACTCAAAAGAAGGTGAAGTTTCAATGGTCGGAGGCTTGTGAGAAAAGCTTCCAAGAGTTGAAGACCCGACTCACTTCAGCACCAGTGTTGACCCTACCTAAGGGTACCGATGGTTTTGTGGTGTATTTTGATGCTTCGTGAGTCAGACTCGGGTGTGTGTTGATGCAGTATGGGAAAGTGATAGCTTAAGCCTCTAGACAATTAAAAATCCACGAAAAGAACTATCCGACCCATGATCTTGAATTGGCCGCGGTGGTGTTTGCATTGAAGATATGGCGACATTACTTGTATGGGGTCCACGTGGATGTATTCACGGATCACAAGAGCTTGCAATATGTGTTTACGCAGAAATACCTCAATATTCAGCAATGGAGGTAGTTGGAGCTACTTAAGGACTATGATATGAGTGTTCTTTACCACCCGGGTAAGGCTAATGTGGTAGTGGACGCACTTAGTAGACTCTCTATGGAGATTATGTCCCACGTGGATAAGGGAAAGAAAGAGTTGGTCTCTTGTGTTGGTTTTTTATTGAACTTGTTGGCAGCATGTTTTGGGTGTGAGTTGTTGTTATTAGGCAGTCTCTTAATGCCCTTGGAAGTGAGGGTGCAACCAGCTTACATTTATTAGAGTTTAAGGTATGTGAAGGCTTTCCGTTTCCCTCTTTTGGCATGAGTTTTTATCGTAATTGTCCCTTATTGTTGTCATGCGAGTCGGCTATTAGTAGCTTGATATTTATATTAGTTACTTTCTATTTTGGGATTGGGAATGAATCCTTTCACATGTTGAGGTCGTGAAGTCGTGCGTTAGTTTAATCGGTTGTCAGGCGACGATAGGACGTTGGAAAGCATTGTTTGTAGTTGCGTTGAAGTGTTAGTTGTGACCCTATTTGGTCGAATTGGGGGCTAACTTGTTGGACTTACGATTGTGGTGACTA
Source organism: Datura stramonium (assembly GCA_018107945.1). Lineage (NCBI taxonomy): Eukaryota > Viridiplantae > Streptophyta > Magnoliopsida > Solanales > Solanaceae > Datura > Datura stramonium. Next base: position 33,200 of record JACEIK010008894.1, read on the forward strand.
ATATTATTTGGGTGTCCTCTAGTTTTCATATGAAGTTTGGGGGATAGAGTTGATAGGCTGTGATTCTTTGGTCGTTCAGTAACACTTTGAGAAAGATAAAGTGCATAGAACTTAACGATGAATCCTATAGTAGTGGTAGTCAGATTGGGGTGTTGTATCTTGCCTCAAATGTGTGTTTTGTGTGTGAATATTGATTGTGTATGTATTTGGATTGATTGTATGCTTTGACTGTTGCCTTGTTACTTGTGGTTACCCGTCACACAAGAGTTGTTCCGACTAGGGGTTGAGCCTAAGGGATAGCTCGATCTATGGAGTTTATAGTTCCTATATAGTACTGAGGTGAGACATGACTGGGGAGTTGTTCCCGCATATCTGAGCCTTCCTGGGATCGTGATAGTTCTCCTAGTTAGATTGTGCTCCACTGACTATGTGTAGTTGAGAGTTGTTCTGGCAGTGCTTGATTAATATTGTTATTAATGTTTGTGCTTGTGTTGTATTGTTGCCTTGTATTATATTTGTCTGATAGTTGTGGATGCTACTTGTGACTTGATGATAGCTGAGGTCGTTGAGAGGCTAGAGTTGGTTCAGGTAAGACATTTGATTAGGCTCCAGAAGGTATAGGCAGTTACAGGCGAGTTGTGGCGGCTAGGTGCCGACTGCGTGTCTATTTATTTTCTTATCTTTTCATATTGACTTTCCATGCTTATGGGGGCCAAGTAGGTTCTATTTGGAATTCCCTACAAAATATCAACAATAGGAAGGTTTATGTGAAGTTCTTTGAAGATGTCAAAGAACTTGTTGAAGCATGCATCCTTCTTTCTTTTCTAGATCCTTTGAGGGAATGGCTGTGGTAGTCTCTTCACTGGCTACCGTGCTAATTGTGCAATGTTCTCTGCAGCTACCTTGGATTCACCCTTATTTATAGATGGGCCCGATTTTGTCAATTCAGTTTGCACCTCATTTTTCTTTTATTTTACTAGTGCATCATCTGATTCCCACCTGCTCCTCATACTGATTTCCATTACTTACATTGGGTTTGGATCAGTGTCATTTGGTAAACCCTCTTGAGGCCTGGTGTTCTAAGCCGTCACAACTATCCTACTACTTCTCTAAGGTTCTTATGGCTAACTACTGATTTTAGAGGTCAACTGCAATTTATGCTTAGTTAGCCTTGATTTTCTTTAAAATCTCCTATATGTTGCTTGATTGGGCACCGAACGGATTTCCCTGTTGTTGCTGCTACTGAGTCTGCTAATAATTGTGACTCTGACCTTGATTTCCACCCCATGAGAAGTTGGGATAATTCTTCCAGTTTCGATTATACGTGTTTCCATAGTTTTGGTTCCCTCTCTGCATATTACCTATAAAGTTCACTGACTCTGAGTTTTCTCCACAAGAGTCTGCCAAATGACCACTGCTTCCATATATTTCACACCAGCTTTGAGCTGGTTGTACTACATGTACTTGTGCCCGCGGTTGACCCAAGTTCATTCTGCTGAACTTGTCTTCATCTAATTTTGAAAAGAAGCCAATGCTGCCAATGCATTCACACTGTCGACCTCTAACACCCAAGCAGTTCTGACTACGCCCCTTAATGCATCACTGTGCCAACTCTAGATTTCCCTGTTAAATCATGTTCAACAAAGTGTACAGCTCCTCACATGTTTTCTCTAAAGCTTGACCCTTTGCTGTATAATTTAGCAATATTTTGGTATGTGGGTCAAGACTTTCCACAAATATATATATATATGCCAATACCTTATTTGTCTGTTGGTGGTGTAGATAGTCGTTAAGCAGAGATTTGAATCTCTCCCAAGCAAGATACAAGTTGTCATATGGCCTCTACTTGAAACTTAGAATCTCACTTCTTAGCTTTATAGTCTTGCCAGATGGGAAGAATCTGATGTGGTATTTCCTTGCAAGGTCGTCCTAGTTTGTGATGAAATTTGGTGGTTTTGCCTTCAACCACCTCTTTGCTTCTCCCAAGAACGAGAATGGAAAAAGGGTAAGCTGAACATACTCTATTGACACTCCTGTAGGAATGAAAGTGTCACCAATCTCCAAGAAGTTCTACAAATGCTTTTGTGGATCCTCATGGGTAAGACCTGTGAACTGTCCACTAGTGTGCAACAATTGCACCATATTTTTCTTCAGCTTAAATCGGCCCAGGCTCTAGTCTGCTGATAGTCGAGGTAACATTAGTCGCGAGTGGAATTGCCACTTCGTGGACATGTCTGCCGCCATCTCTGCTGGAACAACTTCGTCCTGATGAACTTGTTGGATAGGATAGAGAGTAGCAGCCTCTCTTTTCAGCTGTCACAACCTTATTTCAGGTTCAAGGTGGGGTTCAACCAATTCTCTAACCCTTACCAGTTTATTGCAAGGACTAACCTGTACCTACAAAAATGATGACTAAGATTAAAGTTGTCATCATTTTAGAAAATAAAATAATAACATTAAAACTAAATATTCACTAATTTTTCAAGTTCCTAGCAATGGTGCTAAAAACTTGTTCATGCACCAGCGCATACACAAGTGTACATGGTTGTGTAAGTAATAAAGTGACTTTTGCGAGTTGGATGTCAAACCCACAAGGATTTTTCTTTAGAGAATAAATAACTTTTAGGAAGTACTATTAATTTTCACAAGTACATACGTATTCAAGATTTTGTTGTTTCTTTATAAAAATCTAAAATGATCACGTAGTAGTTATAAATACTAATTGGAAAGATTCCAAGGTCAATACCTACATTCATGCACAACGATACTTCATATTGGTTAATTTACTTATCTTTATTGTTGATTTATGAGGTTAATGACATGGTTATTATCTTTCGAACCTTTAATCGTTTTCTCAAATTGACCTCATAATTACATTGTTGAGTAGTGATGCAAAACACCCAATTCTAAAATATTTAGCTATCATCCCAATTTATAATCAAGGCCGGCATGCCAGGTGTATTTTTATCCTAAATACAAATCAAGTCCGAAGACAAGATCACATTCCTTACATTCATCATTATGTTATAGTATTTGTCATTTTGAGTTTGCACAAGAATTCAAGATATATTCTAATGGTGATCAAGCATTAAAACAATTTAAACAAGAATGTAAGAACAATCAATAACGATAATAATCAACCCATGAAAAACTAAGCTTACATTCATATTTGTGGCTTCAACCCTAGAATGAGGGTTTTAGCCACTCGTAGTTTTACAAGAACTCATCAATGTCATGAAATTCATGTAATAACAAGAGATTAAAAAGAAGAAAAGGAAAAGAACTCTAAAAAATGATGCCCGTCCTCCGTTCTTGCTCTAGTACTACTCCCTCCTATCGAGTTTTGTGTGATATCTAAAATAAAAGCCTAAGTGTTATATTTATAGGTGGAGGAAACTATTTAAAATTTGCACTTAACGTGCCACGTTATGAGTTGATAATTTACTAACTCATTTGATTTTTAAGTATGAGCTATTACTTTATTTTCACACAAATTAGGAAGGTTTTATATCTTTTCTCTTTGTTTGCACAGTCACTTAACTTAGACAAAGAAAATAAAAGAATTGAACTGAAACAATTTGTTGGAAGAAAAAGGGACATGTGTGCCACAGATAGGCACCTGTGAAACGTAGGCGCCACGTAGGTGAAACTGGAAGATTTGTGGAATTGAAGCTGTGAACCACAGATTGACATCAGCAAAATACAGGTGCCACCGCAGATGACTTACAAAGAACACTACCTAAGCCTACTGAAGAATCTGCAAGTCATAGATGGGCACCTGCGAAATGCAGGTGCTATGCAAGTGATCCAAACTGCTTTCAAGGGCAAAATCATTTAGAAATGCACAATTGTACTTGGGAAGCTTCCAAGGGAAATTTTGAAAAGCTGTGCAAAAGGAATTTCATAGATTTTTACCCCAATTGTACATTCACACATTATGTCATTGCTTTTGTAAAGAGAAGTCGATAGATATAGAAAGTAGAGTACAATTACTTTGTCTTTGTTACACCCCGTAAATTCTTGACATGTAGATGGCCTATTCGCATGTTGGTTAAGAGTTTTAGAATGTCATACGTGCGAGAAAAGGGCCTGGGGAGAGAC
>JACEIK010008894.1:47348-57611 GCA_018107945.1 Datura stramonium
TCCGTGTTGATTCCCACAAAAATATCCTAACAGGTGATCATTCAATTTTTGAATCTATCACATAAAAGTTACTTTTCTATTTTTTGTTACATAAAAGTCATACATTACATAAAAGTCATACAACTTCAAGTTTCTCTATCAGTATTGTTACTATTACTATCATGCCCCACCTTGGGGGGTATGATTGACACCTAGCGCCACACTGGGATCTGACTGGCCTGGCTAGGCTTATGCATGTTTAGTGCATGCCTGCAACCTAATTCAAGAAAACACGAGCTATATCTCGATTGTAAATACAGCCTCCAGCCGACATGGCCATATAGCCACCTGTAAATGAAAACAGCTACCCAACAACAAGCAATAGAAGAGAGTCCTATGCGGGCCGATGAGACCATCATGCTGTCTAGTTTCAACTGAAATGAAAATCAGGTAACTATGACTAAACTATAGCCGACAAGGCCACTATCATTTTGACAAGTTCTTCCTTTGGTATTTTTCTAGGTATTTGGGTGCATGTGGTAGTTCCGGTGGTGGCATCTACATGTAGTAGTAAAGCATTATCTCCACTCGGAAATAAAAGATCCATGGCATGGTTTTGAACTCTCCAAGCTATTTGGTAGTGAAAAGTTGCCTGGATAGCATCTCTAGCTTGTGGAGCTTCCTGTATTTGGACGTGGATCTTTAATGCTTCTGCAGATATGGATCGCTTAGGAACATGTTAAAATTTGGATATAAAGTGACAAAGACTGTCCCAGTGTTTAAGGTAACCTCAGTAGTACCAGAATTTGCATGTTGGTACTCTTGGTATCGAGTATCAAGGAGTGAAAGACATGCAACAACAGGTTGTCCTTTCCATCCATGATATGACAAGGCGATTCGGACAGCACCAAAATGAATATGGGTGAATCCGTGATTTTTCCATTACCTTGAAAAATCATCGGGAATCTGCAGGGTGACAAATTGTTCTTCTTGAGTATAAAGAATAGGATGTTGATGGAGTGTTTTTAAGTAGCAACATATTCATTTACCCCTTTAGGTTTATGTTGGACTAAAGAACGAATTTGTAACCATGGATTGGTTGTCTTTTTGGCAAAGGCAGAATAAGGATTTAGGAGAGGTAAGTATGTACTGGACACTTTATTTTCATCGGGTAGTATATCTACTTCATAAAGATAGTCATATTTACAAGACAAAGTTTTACTAAGTGTAGGGAACATAGGTACTTTGGTGACAGATTTACAAAGACTCGAAGAAGAAGAATATTTACAAGGACTGGACGTAGACTCACTCATAGCTATTCAAACTGCTCTTCCCTCCAAAAGGACATGGGTCTGGCTCTGATATCACTGGGGTAAGACAGAGGGCTCTGACGCAAATAAGTTGGGCACAGGGTGAGGAAACGAAGAGCAAGACAGTGAGATTTCAGGCACAATAGTTTTCCTACGAAGGGGGACTAGGCTTCAACATCCCGAAGGACGGCTTGCCACGAAACCCGGCTTCAACATCCCAGAGGATGGCTTGCCAAGTCAGTCGAACTATAAATTTCATCATAGACATAAAAAAAAATTCTACAAAAAAGGGTTGGCTTCTACCTCCACCCGGACGGTTTTCCAAGCTACACAACTCGGGAAATCTTTTTCTCTACTTATAAATTTAGTTGTTTATAAACTTCGGAAAACTATTGTACTTGGAACAAGCTTGCTTACCCGACTTGTCGAGGCCCTATACTACTTCAAGAATCATCCATACCATGCCTTTTGAAAGGAAGAACAAGAGAGAAATTAGCAAAAACTCATATTACTGAACATAGAAAACTCTTAAAGACTCTTTTCAAACTTTTCCTAACTCTAAATTCTAATTTACAATGTACAACTTAGCCTCCTTTATATAGGGGCTAGGTGGCTACAAGATGGGACTCAATACAAGATAGGCTTGGCATACCTTTCTAAAAAGCCTAACAAAACAAAAATGACACCTATTTACATGGCCTGATAAAGACAAATCTGGCACGCTTATTTAAACAAACTCATCTACAAAGCCTAATAACAACAGACGCCTAATAAAACAAATGGCCTAATAAAATGGCTAGCCTAATATGTACAAGGAAGCCCATGTGATGGCATGTGAAGTGGGGCCCGCTTTCAGCCTCATATAGGTAGTAAATTTCGGTGGGTGATTTGAGGTGGTGAGCTTCCAGATTCTGCACACGTCCTGCTTGCATCATCAACCATTATCTGGTGGGACAACGTACGGGGGTGACATTGGTGGGTTTGAGCATTCTCTACCAGAATTCGATCGGAAGCCATGTTTGCCGTTGAAGAAGCTCGTATCATGTTTTAATGATCTCGTAAAGTAGCATTTTCTGCTTGATGTTTCTACCATGGCTTGCTCCATATTTTGACAGATTTGTGATGGAGTATTTGATGGGACGTTCAGCCTGATCCGTGCGATAGTTTGAGTGATTTCATCTCTAGTGATCTCGTAGGGTGCTGATATTCCTTTGCTGCTTTTCTGACTTCATCCCGGTGAGGTTGTTTATCAGTGTGGCACCATGGCGCCCATACTTTCGGCCAAACCTCTTTTGGAATGCACTTATTTTACTGGAAGATAGACCTTTGTGCTTCATAGTATTCTTCTTCTAAGGAAAAAATAGAGACTGGAAATCGCCAACAGAAAGAGAGTTATGGCTTGGCATGGACTTTCCCATCGATTAACTTTATTGGTCGATGCAGTATGAACACCTTTGCATCGTATGAATTCTTGAAGCATTGAACCCAGTACTTCCATGACCTAAACCACTGTAAAAACATTTTCAAAGCTGGTTCAATATTGTCAAAGTCCCTGAATATGTTGCACTTGAATTCCATCAGGATGTAATACTGGTAACATAAGTACCAGAAGAACCATAAAATTTCCTGTGGAAAATCATTGGCAAGTGGTATGAACACGTGACAGAATGGGTATTCCAGTTTGACTCCACACGGCTTTAGGATGGATCCTCCATACTTCTTGAAAACCTGTAGCTCATAGAAAGTCCGTCTTTCGATCAGAAAAGATGGATCGAATGGGTCTACATATTACCTGAAAAGTCCAGTGGATGGCTTGGCAACCTCGATGATTTGGGACCTGGTGGGTTGGAAATCATGAATATCTAGCTGGCTGGTCCTTTCATCTTCTTGGGTTTCTCGGGCAAAAACCTTTTTGCGAATTCATCTGATCAGGATAGGAAGTCTACCGGGAAATTATCTTTCCCTTTCGGGTGCTTTACCTAGAATTTGTAGGGTGAGAACCATTGTGCCCATCTGAGAATTTGCGGGTGTGGAAGTATCTTCGGATTTAACTGGATCAGCTTCGGGAATGCCTTCATATCCATCTCAATTAGGAATTCAGTGTGAATTAGGAAGAAGTTGAATTTCTTGATTCCATTCTTCACAGCAAGAATATCCTTGAAGGTGGAATGATAGTGTTGTTTCGAATCCTTGAATCTTCCGCTAGCATATCCGCATATCCTTTTATGTCCATCTTTTTCCTCTAGAAGAACTGCACTCCATTATTCATTGTTAGCATCAGTCTACAGTATCTTCTTTCCATCTGAAGGAATATGGAGAGTCTTCACCTATTGGGACACCTGCTTTATCTTTCGAACAGCTTCATCCTGCTCTTTACACCATGCTTGGGCATTCTTCTTGAGCATCTTTGCAACTGGAGAAATACATGTAGAGACTTTAGGAATAAAATCTCTTACATAATTTATGATCCCTAAAAATTGTTGAAGCTACTTTGTGGTGAAGTTGGTGTCTGAAAATCTGAGCAATTCCTGACATATGTGCCGACCTGGACTATATGCTCCATTGCTGAAATGCATCCCTAAGAAATCAATCTCTTTTTGAACAAGGACCATTTTATTCACAAAGAGCATGACTCCATTTGCTCTTACTATATCATGAAAATGACGGAGTAAGTTAAGGTGTTCCTCCAGGGCATCACTGAACAATATGATATCGTCAATGTATACTAGTGAGGTGTGGAGGATAGGCTAAAAGATTTTGATCATGGATTTTTGGAATAGAGAGGGTGCAGGTTTCAACCCAAATGGCATAATTCCATTGGAAGTGTTGGTCAGGAATGCGAAATCCTGTTTTTGGTCTTTCCTCAGGGTGTATCCCCAATTGCCAAAATCCAGATTTAAGATCAAACTTGAAAAATTATTTAGCTTTGGCTAAGTGTGAAAATAGGGTAAGCTTATTTGGTATAGGGAATTTATCATCTTGGAGGAAATGGTTGAATGGCTGGTAGTTTATGACTAATTTGAGTTTACCTCTTATTTGCTCAGCTCTCTTATTGACATAAAAAGCTTTACACGCCCATTGAGAATCAGATGGCTCGATCAGTCTAAACTCTATGAGTTTAGCGCACTCCTTCTTTGCAAGCTGAAGGTGCTCTGGATTCATGCCAGAGTGGCTTGCCTTGGTTGGGTTGATGTTTTCATTCTTCTTGAATGGGAGTTTGATGAAAAAATCTTCATTCAACCAAAGTGGGTTTCTATATTTCTTCATAAACTCTTTCTGAGATTCAGCACATGAATGTTCTATCAATAGTTGTTCCATCTCTCTGAGCTGCTCGTCCTCAGTGATCTGGAATAGGCGTGAGACTTCTGAGTATGGCTTGAATTTCTTTTTGAATGTTATTCCATAGGCTCCAATGTGGAGTCAATTCTTGAGTTGTCTGAAGATATCAAATCCGATTATGAGATCCTTTCCTGAAACATCTGATCCGAACAACTTTGTTCTAAATTTTACTCCTAGGAAGAACTCAATTGTTATTGGATATTTTGTGATGACCATGGTTGTCAGGATTCCATTTGATGCGGTGTTGAAGTTCTTGAAATGGGAAATCCATTAATCATCAGGAAGTACTGCTGGATTCATCAGCGATTATGCTGTACAATGCAATGACCTAAATTGTCTTATCCCATTTGGATGGATAAACGTTCAACTAGACTTGAGGAATATTGATAATGTTGTTGATTTCTTCCTCAACCTCTGAAATCTGGTAATGGGCATGCCCATGCTCTTCATATACGTCCATGGAGAAAAGGGTGTCCTCTGATGGCTCATCTTCTGCTGAAAGAACTGACTCAAGATCATTGTCCTTGACATCAGTGTACTCTACTATTTTCATAAGAACTCTGATAGATTTTTTAGCTTGAGGACAGTTCTTTGCAAAGTGTTCGATCTTGTGGTAGATAAAGCATCTGTCATTCTTCTAGAACCTGCCTGGACACTTTCTCCTGAAGTATTTTGTTCTCCTGGTGTATTTGGATCTTCCTCCAATAGGTTTTGGCCATTTGAACTTCTTGTATTTCTTGAATTTTCTTTGCCTTCTGGCATGGCAAGTGCAACTGGACCCGATGATTAGGTCAGGTATGCTGCAAGCTTCATCAAGGGCTGGATTGTTGTGCATGATCTGCTTCAAAACAGATCTCTAACAGATATCTTCTAGCACCATGAAAATTGCTTGCCTTATATAGCCGACTTGAGGGATTGTGGTCGACTGGAACTTTTCCTCGATCAGCATCCTATTCTTGCTACTCAAGAAGAACAATTTGTCACCCTGCAGATTCCCTATGATTTCAAAGGAAATGGAAAAATCACGGATTCGCCCATATTCAATTTGGTGTTTTCCGAACCATGACGATTATCGAGGAAAAGTTTCATTCGATCACAATCCCTCAAGTAGGCTATATAAGGCAAGCAATTTTCATGGCGCTAGAAGATATCTGTACAAACAAATCTGTTCTGAAGCAGATCATGCACAACAATCCAGCCCTTGATAAAGTTTGCAGTAGACCGGACCTAATCACCGAGTCCAGTTGCTCTTGCCATGCCGGAAGGCAAAGCAGATTCAAGAAATACAAGAAATTCAAATGGCCAAAGCCTACTGGAGGAAGATCCAAATACACCAGGCGAACAAAATACTTCAGGAGAAAGCGTCTAGGCAGGTTCCAGAAGAATGACAGATGCTTTATCTGCCACAAGATCGAACACTTTGCAAAGAATTGTCCTCAAGCTAAAAAGTCTATCACACTTCTTACGGAAATAGAAGAGTACGCTGATGTCAGGGACAATGATCTTGAATCAGTCCTTTCAGCAGAAGATGAGCCATCAGAGGACACCCTTTTCTCCATGGACGTATATGAAGAGCATGGGCATGACCATTACCAGATTTCAGAGGCTGAGGAAGAAATCAACAGCATTATCAATATTCCTCAAGTATAGTTGTACGTTTATCCATCCAAATAGGATAAGCCAATTCAGGTCATTGCATTCATGGATACTGGTACAGCATCATCGCTGATGAATCCAACAGTACTTCCTGATGATCAATGGATTTCCCATTTCAAGAACTTCAACACTGCATCAAATGGAATCCTAACAACCACAGTCATCACAAAATATATGATAACAATTGAGTTCTTCCCAGGACTAAAATTCAGAACAAAGTTGTTCAGATTAGATGTCCTGGGAAAGGATCTCATAATTGGATTCGATATCTTCAAACAACTCAAGGATCGACTCCACATTGGAGCCTATGGAATAACATTCAAAAAGAAATTCAAGACATACTTATAAGTATCACGCCTATTCCAAATCATTGAGGACAAGTAGATCAGAGAGACCGAGCAATAGTTGATGGACATTCATGTACTGAATCTCACAAAGAGTTTATGAAGAAATGCAGAAACCCACTTTAGCTGAATGAAGAATTTTTCATCAAACCCCCATTCAAGAAGAATGAAAACATCAACCTAACCAAGGCAAGCCACTCTGGCATGAATCCAGAGCACCTTCAGCTTGCAAAGAAGGAGTGCGCTAAACTCATGGAGTTTGGACTGATTGAGCCATCTGATTCTCAATGGGCATGCGAAGCTTTCTATGTCAATAAGAGAGCTAAGCAGATAAGAGGTAAACTCAAATTAGTCATAAACTACCAGCCACTAAACCATTTCCTCCAAGATGATAAATTCCCTATACCAAATAGGCTTACCGTATTTTCACACTTAGCCAAAGCTAGATATTTTTCCAAGTTTAATCTTAAATCTGGATTTTGGCAATTGGGGATCCTGAGGAAAGACCAAAAACAGGATTTTGCATTCCTGACCAACACTTCCAATGGAATTATGCCATTTGGTATAAAACCTACACCCTCTCTATTCCAAAAATCCATGATCAAAATCTTTCATCCTATCCGCCACACCTCACTAGTATATATTGACGATATCCTATTATTCAATGATGCCCTGGAGGAACACCTTGCCTTACTCCGTCATTTTCATGATATAGTAAGAGCACACGGAGTCATGCTCTTTGTGAAGAAAATGGTCCTTGTTCAAAAAGAGATTGATTTCTTAGGGATGCATTTTACCAATGGAGCATACAGTCCAGATCCGCACATATGTCGGGAATTGCTCAGATTTCCAGACACCAACTTCACCACAAAGTAGCTTCAACAATTTTTAGGGATCATAAATCATGTAAGAGATTTTATTCCTGAAGTCTCTACATATATTTCTCCACTTACAAATATGTTCAATAAGAATGCCAAATCATGGGGTAAAGAGCTGGATGAAGTTGTTCGAAAGATAAAGCAAGCGTCCCAATAGGCGAAGACTCTCCATATTCCTTCAGATGGAAAGAAGATACTGCAGACTGATGCCAACAATGAATACTGGAGTGCAGTTATTCTAGAGGAAAAAGATGGTCATAGAAAGATATGCAGATATGCTAGCGGAAGATTCAAGGATTCGAAACAACACTATCATTCCACCTTCAAGGAGATTCTTGCTGTGAAGAATGGAATCAAGAAGTTCAACTTCTTCCGAATTCACACTGAATTCCTGATCAAGATGGATATGAAGGAATTCCCGAAGATGATCTAGTTAAATCTGAAGATACTTCCTCAGCTGCAAATTCTCAGATGGGAACAATGGTTCTCACCCTACAAATTCCAGGTAAAGCACCTGAAAGGGAAAGATAATTTCCTGGAAGACTTCCTATCCCAACCAAATGAATTCACAAAAAGGTTTTTTCCAGAAAACCCCAAGAAGATGAAAGAACCATCCAGCCAGATATTCATGATTACCAACCCACCAAGTCCCAGGTCATCGAGGCTGCCAAGTCATCCACCGGACTTGTTCAGTCAATATGTAGACCCATTCGATCCATCCATCCTGATCGAAAGACGAACTTTCTATGAGCTATAGGTTTTCAGAAAGTACGGAGGATCCATCCTAAAGTCGTATGGAGTCAACCCGGAATACCCATTCTGTCATGTGTTCATACCACTTGCCAATGATTTTCCACAGGAACTTTTATGGTTCTTCTGGTACTTGTGTCGCCAATATTACATCCTGATGGAATTCAAGTGCAACGTATTCAGGGACTTTGACAAGATTGAACCAGCTTTGAAAATGTTTTTACAATGGTTTAGGTTGTGGAAGTACTTGGTTCAATGCTTTAAGAATTCATACGATGCAAAGGTATTCATGTTGCATCGACCAATAAAGTTAATCGACAGGAAAGTCCATGTCGAGCCATAACTCTCTTTCTATTGGCGATTTTCAGTCTCTATTTTGTCTTTGGAAGAAGAATACTACGAAACACAAAGGTTTATCTTCCATCAAAATAAGTGCATTCCAAAAGAGGTTTGGCCGAAAGAATGGGCACCATGGAACCACACAGATAAACATTCATTGGGAAGAACTCCGAAAAGTAGCAAAGGAATATCAAGCACCCTACGAGATCACCAGAGATGAAATCACTCAAGCCATCACACGGATCAGGCTGAACGTCCCATCAAATACTCCATCACAGAGCTTTCAAAATATGGAGCAAGCCATGGCAGAAACGTCAAGCAGAAAATGCTACTTTACGAGATCATTAAAATAGAGCTTACATGATATGAGCTTCTTCGACAGCAAACATGGCTTCCAATGGAATTCGGGTGGAGAATGCTCAAACCCACCAATGGCACCCCCACACATTGTCCCACCGGATAATGGTTGATGATGCAAGCAGGACGTCTGCAGAATCTAGAAGCTCACCGCCTCAAATCACCCCCGAAATTTACTACCCATATGAGGACGAAAGCGGGCCCCACTTCATATGCTATCACATGGGCTTCCTTGTACATATTAGGCTAGCTGTTTTACTAGGTCGTTTGTTTTATTAGGCGTCTATTGTTATTAGGCTTTGTAGATGAGTTTGTTTAAATAAGTGTTCCAAATTTGTCTTTATCAGGCCATGTAAATAGGTGTGTCATTTTCATTTTGTTAGGCTTTCTAGAAAGGTGTGACAAGTCTATCTTGTATTGAGTTTCATCTTGTAGTCACCTCGACCCTATATAAAGGAGGCTGAGTCCTACATTGAAAATCAGAATTTTAGAGTTAAAAAGAGTTTGAAAAGAGTCTGTAAGAGTTTCCTATGTTCAATAATATGAGTGTTTGCCAAATTCTCTCTTGTTCTTCCATTCAAAAGACATGGTATGGATGATCTTGAAGTAGTATAGGGCCTCGACACGTCGGGTAAGCAAGCTTGTTCCAAGTTCAATAGTTTTTCAAAGTTTATAAACAGCTAAATTTATAAGTAGAGTAAAAAATTCCCCGAGTTGTGTATCTTGGAAAACCGTCCGGGTGGATGTAGAAGCCATCCCTTTTTTGTAGGAAAATTATTTTATGTCTATGATGAAATTTACTATTCGACTGACTTGGCAAGCCGTCCTCTGGGATGTTGAAGCCGGGTTTCATGGCAAGCCGTACTTTGGGATGTTGAAGCCCAGTCCCCCTTCGTAGGAAAACTATTGTTCCTGCAATCTCGCTGCCTTGCCCGCCGTTTCCTCGTCCTCTGCCCAACTTCTTTGCGCCAGAGCCATTTGTCTTACCCCAGTGGTATCAGAGCCAGACCCATGTCCTTTTGGAGGGAGGAGCAGTTTGAATAGCTATGAGTGAGTCTACGTCCAGTCCTTGTAAATATTTTTCTTCTTCGAGTCTTTGTAAATTTGTCATCAAAGTATCTATGTCGCCTACACTTCGTAAAACTTTGTCTTGCAAATATGACTATCTTTATGAAGTAGATATACCACCCGATGAAAATAAAGTGTCCAGCACATACTTACCTCTCCTAAATCCTTATTCTGCCTTTGCCAAAAAGACAACCAATCCATGGTTACAAATTCGTTCTTTAGTCCAACATAAACCTAAAGGGG
>JACEIK010008895.1:33070-57608 GCA_018107945.1 Datura stramonium
ATTCTATGGGGTTTTAACCCGATGCATGAAATATCGAATTTTGTATAAGGGCATGATCTAAATGAATTATTATTATTGAGTTATGAATTATGGGAAAGTTTTACATTGTTTTCAATTAAAAATCATGTTTTAAGATTTTAAAAATTAAAATACCAATCTATGAAAAGTTCATGAACTTTAAGGTTTATGATGAATGTTCATGTATGATGAATCATTAATGATGAAAAGTATGTTTTAAGGTTACCCATATTTATAATCATGTTTTCAAGTTAAATATGTATTTTCATGCATGTTAAAGTATTGGGCAATGCCCACATGTTCAAGAATGTTTTACGATTTATGATATGGATATCATGATTGATCAATTTATGATGTTTGCTAACTAAAGGGCCCTTGATTCATAGCTAATCATGTATATTAAATGGGGATCAATGATGTTAATGTTTATTTGCTCATGAATCTCAATGAATGATGTTATTGATTTATACATGAGCCTAATATGCATGTTTTTGGGAGCAGTGTCTAGCACCGAGTAGCCTAGCGTTCAAAAGACTACGCCAGTGTCTCATAACTATATGCCACCGTGGGTTTATATTGATACATTAAAATTTTAATGATCCCCTCTTTCATGATGTCACGTAATGCATGTCCCTTGCCTGGAAATCCATGGACGACTCTTCCCACTTGAGTGAGGTAGTTAGGGCATAATGTAAGGCTATACCATGATGGTGTCCGTTATGACGAGTCCTCCTATTGTTTCGCATATTTTATGCATTATTATGTTTATGCTATTTGTGCTCAACGGATGATTTATATAGTTTCTCTTATAACTATGGAAATGAATGGATTACAAATGATTTGAAAACCTTGAGCCTTATCTTATCTTACGATGTTTATGTTATGAGCATGTTGTCATACTCGTATGATCTTTTATGAGCTTTTATGTATTTTTTTTTCAAAATATCTATTTTACTTACCTTGCATACTCGATACATTCCATGTACTGACCGCATACTCTATGTCGTATCGTTTTATGATACAGGCTCCGATTTTTAGCTTCAGTTATGTCATTAGCCCGTCTTGAAGATTAGCATCCAACTCTTTGGTGAGTACTCATTCTTCGAGGACCAGTTTGATGTTAGTTATCTTTTCATGCTCAGTTTTCTAGACTTGTCGGGTTAGTGGGAGTGTTGTCCCATCAACCCATCAGATATGTTAGAGGCTTTCAGACAATGTGTAGTATTCAGCTGTCATGTATGAAGTATGTTCTGTTTTCAATGTTATGTCATTTTTATGCTTACGCTATGTCATTATGTTGACTATTCCGCTTTATTGATATTGACTTAGATGTATGTTCATGTCATGGGTCAACTTGGGGTCTCTCGGGGCTCCTTGTCCCGTGTTATGATTCCAGCCTACGTTCGGGTCGTGACAAATTTCGTATTAGAGCCATAGGTTTGAAGTGTCCTAGGGTATCCGAAAGCCACGTTTGGTAGAGTCATTTTCATGGGTGTGAAGCGCCCCACACTTATGATGATGAGGTTAAGAGACATTTAGGAAATGTTCCCTTCTTTCATGACTCTATCTTGTGCCATGAGTTCGACTTTCTCTATTCCCCTAAATCGTGCAATACACGTATGCAGAAACATGTCTTCTCAGGCCATCCCCACCAACTCCAATGGATTCCATGCAAGTTACGGATGCAGAAGTCAGAGCCATCCTCAGAGTGTTAATACGAGCCATGATCACCCAGCCTAACCAGTAGACTATCGCATCAATGAACCCTTTCGGAGAGGCAGCAACTACTAAGGTTCAAGAACTCACAAAGAGGAGCCCGTCTAAGTTTGGTGATTCGAATATTGGTGGAGAGTGTAAGGGGAAAGAAAGGAGGAACAAGATGCTCAAGACCGAAAACCTTGAGAGTTCCCAGCAAGGATCGAGCAGTTGGAGTCGCTCTCAACCCCGTCAGAAGTCTCTAGCTCAAGTTTAGGGATACAAACCCAAGGTGAGGGAGATTACTTACCTAGTGTGCGGGTACTGCAGGAAGAACCACGTAGGAAAGTGTTTGGCAGGTTTATATATTTGCTTCTATTGTGTCCAGCCTAGTCATAAACACAGAGATTTCCCTTCAACCAAGCGAGACGGCCAGAGAGGTCGTGGCCCAGCCGCCCCTTTAACAACCTTGTCCTGTTGGCCATCATGCCAAAGGTGTGGTAGAAACCACCGGGGAAGGTGTTTGATCGGCAAGGATGCTTGCTTCGGGTGCGGTAAGCCCGAACACAGACTTAGAGATTGCCCTTCCATCAGACTAGGTGACGGTGGAGCCCATGCCCCAGCTATCAGGTCTGCAACCCACACATCTCAGCAACATGGGTTACCAAGAGCAAGTGGCAGTCAGCCTCAGAGGTAGTCTCAGGTATGTTATAAGCCTTCCTATCAAACATACCATGATTGTTGGTTCCGAGAAATATTGTACAAGGTACAAGATCCCTTTTTGCATTTAAATATGAGATTTATTTCATGGAAGGTAGGGAAATTGCAAGTGAAGGCCAAGTCAGGTCTTAAGTTTTCTAGTAAAGGAGTTCTATAAATAACTTTTAGGTGTAATCAATCCATCCTCATTTAGATGTTTCCCTTATGTTTCGCTCGATGCTATGCCCAACACATGCTTACGTTCATGACCCTAAGATGATAGGCAACCCCGTCTATCAGCGATCCCAATATTACCCGTTTAGCTTCATTTCATTACCCTCGTATTATATGTGAACTCATGTCTCTTAGTATACCCAGCTCTATGAGCTCAGTCCCTAAGATTTGTCCTATCGGCTCATAAGATCGTGCTATATCAGGTATATGCCCAACTTAGATTTCTTAAATGATTCATGCTCATGATTCCCTTACTCTAAACCCAATGAATGTTCCCCCAAATAGAGATGGTGGTTAATATGGGTACATTCAAGGTAACTCCCTATCCCCGCCATAGATGTTGGGTATGTAAAAGTTCTGAAAACACAGTTATTAGCCAAGTCTGGAAGTGTAACAACCCCCATGGTAAGTTTGTGATTGTTGATCTGTTTTCCTAGGTATAACATTTTCGTACCTTTATTTTCTTAAGTCGTGATTTGCAGGGATAGATGACACCGTCCCCAAGATGACCTAATGAAGATTGAGTGACCTTTTTGGTTTTTTTGGGGTTTGAAGTTTGAGGGGTTGACCGAAGTCAACCTTTCTGGTTGTCGAGCTTAAATTTGGATTATGAAAGATCTGTTGGTTCCAGATGGTAATATGTGATTTAGTTGGGTATTTTTCATGGATTATGATGTGATTCGAGAGGTATTTGAACCTTTGGTTGAATTTATGATCTTTGAGGATTTCAGATGAATTTCGGGTGGATTCGAGTGTATGGTATATTTGGCATGATCTTAAGCATAAAGAATGAGAACTCAGAGGTTCAGGACTTCAAAGTTCTTGGCAGGAATTGTAGGAGTTCATTTGGTTGACTCGATCAATGGCGGTGTTACAGTTCGGAAGGGATCAGAATCGTCCTTGGTGACTGATATAAAAGCTAGACAATATGAGGATTCTAGCTTGGTGAAGTTGAAGAAAGTTCTTTAGGAGCAGAAGTTAGAGGTCATCTCCAAAGGGGGAGATGGTATGCTTCGATATCAAAGTAGTTGGTGTGTTATGGGTGTTGATAATTCAAGAGCTAGTTTTGTTGCATAGGGTGCCCTTATCCATCATTTTAGACAGGGGTATCCAATTTACCTCTTAGTTTTGGAGATCCTCTAAAAAATTACTAGGTACTCAGATTAAGCTCAGAACAACATTTCAACCGCATAACAGATGGTGAAGTGGAGCGGACAATTAAGACTCTCGAGGACATGTTGAGAGCATGCATGATTGACGTCAAGGGTAGTTGGGATGATCATTTTCCTCTTATCGAGTTTGTATACAATAACAACTACCATTCCAGTATACAGATGGCTCATTTTTAGGCTCTCTATGGGCGGGGATATAGATCGCCTATTGGTTAGTTCGAAGTTGGTGAAGCTGTGATGATAGGACCAGATTCAGTCCATGAGGCTATAGAGAAGGTTCAACTCATACGGGACAGGTTGAAAACAACTCGGAGTCGCCAAAAGTCCTATGCTAATGTGAGGAGGAGAGAATTGGAGTTCGAAGTGGACGATTGGGTATTTCTGAAGGTGTCTCCCATGAAGGGAGTGATGAGGTTTGAAAACAAAGGAAAACTCAGCCCTCGTTATGTTGGCCTCTACTGGATAGTGAGACGGGTTGGCAAGGTGGCATATGAATTGGAGTTGCCCCCAGAATTAGCTTCTTTGCATCCTGTATTCCATGTATCGCTCTTCAAGAAGTGTTTGGTTGATCCAGTTCTAGTTGTATCGGTGGACAGTGTTGGTGTGAGAGACAACCTTAGTTGTGAGGAGGTTTCAGTGGAAATACTGGATCGCCAGTTTTGAAGGCTAAGGAACAAGGAAGTAGCTTCAGTCAAGGTTTTATGGAGGAATCAACAGGTTGAAGGTTCTACATTGGAAGCGAAGCAGACATGATGGCTAGATACCTACATTTGTTCTCTATCGGCTCAGTTCTAGCTTGAGGTATCAGTTTTTGCCCTAGAAGTTTAATTAGTTTATATGTTCAGTTCATGTGCCCAAGTTTCTTTTATGTATATGTATGTGTGTATGATTCATGAATTCATTTCAACCATGTAGTTTTAATTGGAGATAGTCATTCTATCAGTTCCAATTTAAATGATCAGCATTTGAGTGTAATGATTGCAAAGTTATAAAATTAGAGAGGTGATCAAGCTTGTTCTTCTTATGTTTTTCTTCAATTTTTCATTGGGCTTTCAAGGAGTGGTAAGATTTGATCTTTCCCAGATATGTAGGGTAATGAGTGGATGACACCTTTCACACCCATGCCCAATCCCTCTCTAAATCATGAATTTCCTATATTGATTTTATGAGGTTTTAACCCAATGCATGAAATATTGAATTCTCTACACGGGCATGATCTAAATGAGTTAATAAAATTATTGAATTACGAATTATGGGCAATTTTAACATTGTTTTCAATTAAAAATCATGTTTCATGATATTAAAAATTAAAATGCCCATTTATGAAAAGTTCATGAAAGTTAAGGTTTATGATGAATGTTCATGTATGGTAAATCATTATTGATGAAAAGCATGTTTTCAGGTTACCCATGTTTATAATCATGTTTTCAAGTGAATTAAGTATTTTCAAGCTTGTAAAAGTATTGGGCAATGCCCACATGTTCAAGAATGTTTTACGATTTATGATATTGATTCATGATTGATCGATTAATGATGTTGGCCGACTATGTATTTAAAAAGGGATCGATGTTAATGTTTATTTTTACATGAATCTCAATGAATGATGTTATTGATCTATACATAAGCCTAATGTGCATGTTTTTTGGAGCAGTGTCTAGCACCGAGTAGCCCGGCCGCCAAAGGACAACGCTAGTGTCTCACAACTACGTGCCACCATTTATATTGATACATTACAATGTTAATGATCCCCTCTTTTTTTATATCATATAATTCACGTCCCTTGCCTAGCAAGCCAAGGATGACTCTGCCCTCTTGAGTGAGATAGTAGGGGCATCATGCAAGGCTCTACCATGATGGTGTCGGTTATGATGACTCTTCCCATTGTTCTACATGTTTTATGTATTACTATGGAAATGAATGGATTACGAATGATTTGAAAGCCTTGAGCCTTAAGTTATCTTATGTTATTTATGTTATGAGCATGTTGTCCTACTCTTATGATATCTTATGAGCTTTTATGTATTTTTTAAAAAATGTCTGTTTTACTTACCTTGCATACTCTATACATTCCACATACTACCCGTATATTCTATGTTGTATAGTTTCATGATCCAGGCTCCGATTTTTAGCCTCATCTTCGTCATTAGCCGGTCCCGAAGATTAGCATCCAGCTCTTTGTGAGTCCTCATTCTCCGAGGACCATTTTGATGTCAGTTATCTTTTCATGCTTAGTTTTCTAGACTTGTCGGGTTAATTGGGGGTGTTGTCCCATCAACCTATCAGATATGTTAAAGGCTTTCAGTCTATGTGTAGTATTCAGCTGTTATGTATACAGTACATTCCATTTTCAATGTTATGTCGTGTTTATGCTTCCTCTACGTCATTATGTTGAGTATTTTGCTTTATTGATATTGAGTTAGATATATGTTCATTCCATGGGTCGACTTGGGGTCTCTTGGGGCTCCTTGTCCCGTTGTTACGATCCGGGTCAATGTTCGGGTCGTGACATCTTGGTAGAGTTCTTTCAAACCACTAGACACAATTAAATCAATCCAATCAAGTTTGGATTAATAGCTGCATTAACCTGTAGCTATTACCTATTTATTATTTTTGAGAATGTGGGTCTGACTATGTCTAGCTCAATTCCACAACATCACATCCATGTAACAATGCTCAATTCTTCTCTTTCAAGAAAATATCACGTAAGAAAAGTAGATCCACATCTGCAACTATGGATCTTCAATTATAAATTGGAGAGAACTTAACAGATTTACACTAATTAAACTATATTGAGATGAGTCTAGCAATACCCAATTTAATTAAGCATTCATTACCGCACACCTCTAGTTAATGATCTAGCTATTTATGGTTAAGAAATTCAAAAGCATATTTAATAATAAACTCATTGAGTTCAATAATAAGTGTAGTAAAATCTAATCAGCAATAAGTCTTCAACAATGGTAGTACTTTGCTATAGAGGAATAAGAATAAAAAGAAAAACAATACATTACAATTTCCACCAATCGAATTCCCCTCTCCTCTTCTACAAAGAGAATGTTCTCTAAAAGCTAAAAGTTCAAATCTGATAGGTACCAAGTACTTCTCTCTAGAATGTATCTAAAAGTAGGGTACCCCAAAACTATCTTTTTCAGTATTGGACAAATTTTCCCCTATTCAGGCGTTATGGTACTTGCGAGAGTACCGATGGTTTGCCAGTTAAATTCCCAAACCACTAGCTATAATTAGATGCTCCTTCAGTGAACTGTAGTGTCCTTCGATGACTCGCCGATCTCCAACTATGCTCCACCAATTTTTTTCTCTATGATCCAGCACTCTTAGGCGTCAGTAGGCTATTTAACTGGTGAATCTCCAGTTGATGTCCACGACCGCCGATTGCATTAGTTCCCCAAGGCAGTGTTCTTTCGCGTTTGGCCGGCGTTTCGTTGGTCTTCTCCAGTAAAGCGTCAGTTTTCACCTGATTCTATTCTTTTCACTCCCTTTCTTGCTCTTTGCTACAAATTAGATATTTGCACACAAAAAGGTAAAAAGTGCATAAAATCCATCTAAGTGACTTGAAAACTAAGTTAAATCTCATGCTTAAGAGCCTAACGAGTTGGTAAATTACCAACTCATCATGTTGTACGATGAAAGTGCATAGAAATGGTTCTAGAACTAATCGCCACCTGAACTAGATGATGCACTCTACTGCGAAGGGCGAGCTGCTGGAGCTATTGAAGAGGTGGCGGGGGCACGACCTCTTCCATCACCATGTCTAGCTAAAGGACAATCTCTAAGTCTGTGACCAGGCTTACCACACCCAGACAAGCATCTGAACCAATTAAGCACTCCCCAGGTCTTGCAGGCTGGGAATGAGTGTCCTTCGACCATGTTCACCTGAGTCTTAGAGCCTAGTGCTCTAACATTCTAATCACCCCTAGTCCAGAAGGGACCTCTGATGGGACTGTGAGTGATTTCCACCTCCTGTCCTCTACTAGGAGAACTCAAAGTTCCCTTTCCTAGCCCTTTTGATCTCCTTCAACTTCTCCTTCAACCTCCTCCTCAATCAATTGGGCATGAGCCATTAGTCAAGAGATATCCATGTCACTGATAAAAATAGCGGCCCTACACTCCTTGACCACAAAATCTGATACTCCTAATACAAACTTGCTCATTCGAGCCCTCAGCTCAACAACCATCTTGAGATCACACTTGGATAATTTGGTGAACATTAAGGAATACTCTTGCATCGTCATATAATTATGCTTCAGGTTGATGAACTCTGCAACCTTCGCTTCCCTCATCTTCTGGGAAAGAATCTATCTAGGAATGTTGCAAAAAACTCATCCTAATCAACAGGAGCTGCACCTACCCTTCAAACATTCTTCTACTTCCTAAACAATATATGAGCTACCCCTTCAACCGACAAGAGGCCAAGTAAACACTTTCTTCTTAAGTAATCCCCATAATATGAGTAATCTTCTATATCACATTAATGAAATTTTGTGGATCCTCATCCACCATAGAACCATGAAACTCTAGTGGGTTCATCCTGGTGAAATCTCACACTACTGCAGCACTCCAATTTGGGTTCACAAGTGCAACCTCTTTCTGGTCGACACGAGCCATCATGACCTGTGTCAATATTTGGAAGGCAACCCTAAACTCCACATAAGTCACTTGCTTATTCGAAAGGTCTTGCAATGACCTGAGTACGGACCCCGAGTCGAGACACGGGCCTACAACCATGAAGGCTCCAAACTAACCCTGCGCATATACGTCGCGTGAATAGGAGCATCACTAAAGAGGAAATAAAGCATGAACATAACATAACATAAGTTGATGTCAGCATATCATAAGTACATAAGTGTAGACATAAGCCAACAACACAGAAACATCTATATATAGCTATTTGAAAATCCTCTAACATATGATGAGCTAATGGGACAATACCCCCTCCTAGCTCGCTATGTTTGAAACTAAAAGACATAAGCAAAAGAGACATGAGTCAAAATTGTCCTCCTCAGATCATGAGTACTCACAAAAACAAGGATCGTACTGGACAAAAGCGGGAGCGAGATAAAGTTGAAACTAAGATTGATCACTCGATCCTTATCATGAGAAAATATAGCATAGAGTATACAGTCAATACTTTGAATGTACTGAGTATGTAGAGAAAGTAAAACATGCTAGTAAAACAATAGTCTGAAATAATGAATATAAAACAAGATAGAATTGTGAGATTAAGGAAAACATGTTAAAAACCATATTCCTTAAGTAATCATAATCATGAGATATTCATAATAAGATGAACATAACGACCCCAGGCTTAGAAATAGAAATCATATAATGAACCACACTTGACATTATATGTGAAAACTCATAAACTGGTCAATGGATCAAATATAATATAAAACATAATATCATAAGTCATGAACATGAGTAACTTAATACATGAGGAACAATGGGAGTCTTCATCATAACCGACACCATCATGATAGTGTTTACATGATGCCCCATCTATCTCGCACAAGTGGGCATAGCTCCCAAGCTTTCCAAGACAAGGAATGATTAAGGCATGAAATCACTCATGAATTACCGTAGGGTTTGAATATGACTATATACCTATGGAGGCACGTAGCTATGAGACTCGGGGTTTGCTAGAACCCCTAGGCTACTCGGTGCTAGTCAATACTTCTAAAAACATACACGTGGCTCATAATCAATATCGCGAAAACATACTTGATCTTGAATTGACTAGTTTGAAATCAAGAAATCATAATAAAACTTTACATACGTGAACTAGATATGGAAATAGTGCCACAATTGGCCTTAATACATAAACATGACTTTACATGGGCTTGCCCAAATCATGAAATCATACTTACTTAAATAAGGCTTCATAATTTGAAATCATGAAATCATAAATTTGAAATCATGAAATCATAAATTCATGCATACTTTGATAATTTATCATAACTTGAAATGATGAGCTCATATGCTTGAAATTCAAAAGTCATAAACATTTGGGAAAAATCACCATAAACATGAATTCATGAATTCATGAGGATTTTGAGGTTCAAATCTGCCCTAATAACCTTAATGCATCAATTGGATCATGAGAGAATTGAACTCATAGAGAGATCATGGGGAATTTCATTAAATTGGGTCTAAACCTAGAATTTTATCATAACATGCTTGGAGATTTGAAATGATCAGATAGGGATGAAATTGGGCATGAGGATGTAAGGATTTTCCCCCCATTAATAACCCTACATACCTGGTCTTAAAGAATTATCAACTTGATTTGAGACCCAAAGGGAATTGAGGGGAAGATTGATGAAGAACTCTAGCTTCTCTTTAGGGGATTTAATCACTACTTAGGTGTGTTAGGAGTAGAATAAGGATTTAGGATGATTGAAACCCTTAAAAAACCCTTTAGGAGGCTTAAAATGACTAATTTTAGGAGTTAGTAACTTAGGAATAATGAAAACTCCCTTTAAGAACACGATTGAAAAAATGACTCTGCTAGACCCAACGACGCATTTGATTATCCGTCAGGTCTCCTCACGGGTCGTTGCCTAACTCATTGCAACTGGGACCAAAAATTCCATTCTCTAATCTTTCCTTAACACCTCCACTTAACAATTCTTCAAAACACTCAATGGATCACTTCACCACTCGTTAAGACTCTCTGAATCCAAAGATTACATCAACTTATCCCACTTAACCAGTCACCTAATGGATCATAAGGTGATTTAACAACTCGTCCCGAAATCCATGAAGTGTTTTTAAATCAACATTTTTTTGCAACACTACATAATAAATGGGTCTCTTGATGACCTGTCAGGTCACTTGACGAGTCAGCGACTCATTTTGTTACTTAGTGCAGATTTTCCTACTTTCTTCATTTTAGTCCTCGTGTATGATCTTATGATTTTTTGGCGTGTTACTAATGTTGGGAATATTTTCATGCCTATTTATCATGTTTTTACCCATATTTGATCATGTTTTGAGTTCATAATCCTTAATTTATGCTTAAATTCATGTGTGCGTGTGTTTTGTGCGCTAACAAATGATTTGAGTTTATTTGAGAAGGAAACTAAGAAAAATGGGTTCAAAATTATGCAAGGGATATAGATTTGAGGAGTTTACGGGTCTGGTGTAATAGCTAGTGCCCCGCACCAAGTCCCGAACATTAGAGAAAAAACAATCTCAGGCTGGCGCTATGGCTGGCACCCCGCATCAGGTCCCACACTTTAGAGAAAAAATTCTCAAGCTGGTGCTATGGCTAGGGTGGCATTCCAGGCCTTATCTAGAGCAAAAATTGCTTCAAATTTGACTAAGTCTATGGCGAGAGAGAGGGGGAGGGGCACCTGAACCATTCTGGGGCAAAAAATGCTGATTTTTAAGCCAAATCTTGAAGGGCAGAAGCGTCACTTGAAGGCTCGTCTATAAATATAACCCTTAGGTCATTTGTTACGTAGTTTTTGACTTCTTGGATTAGTTTTAGACTTCTTTAAATCAATCTTTACTCATTTTTATTCTGTAGTTCAATCATGAAATCTTTTAAGTAGTTATGAAGGAAGACAAGGTTCTACAAGTAGGTTTTCTCTTCTTTACTTCGTATTTTCGCATGATGATGGCTAGGTATTCATTTTTTCGCTTGTCTATAACTAGATAAACTCATATTCTAGGGTGTTGGCAATGGTGTATAGTAGGTTCATTGATAGATTAAATAAACTTGGTTTAGATTCTTCATTTATGGTTTCTTGTATTTGTTTGTATTAATTTATTATTTGTGAGATTGATCACCTTGTAATTAATTTGTTGGCTTTCGATCGAACTTGAGAAAGGGAATAAAAAAGGTTAAAAATAAATACAGAATGAGAATTCGAACACCCTCGAACCCATTGGTGGAGGATACAAGGTTGTTGTTGAGGATAGGGATATACCCTTCAACCCCGTTTAGTTGAAATATAAGTAAGAATAATCATTGTTTCATTGTTCTCCTGTGACCGTATGGATATATGCGTTAGGGTTCATGAAATAGTTCTTGGATGCTAGAGATAGTGGCATCAAATGGGATAGTAACTTACAACTAACAACTGTACGAAGAATCATGCTAGTTTAATTACATATGGGAAACTCAACTTGAAACCTACCAAGTGCCATTGCCGTAGTCTATCATCATTATTGATCATAGATCCTATGGAAGTAATGAGGGAGCAACATACTGATAGGGAGGAACCTTAAAACGGTTGAGTGCCACGCTCACAAAGATGATGGCTGAGACTAAAAATTGTAACAATTTTCCAGTAATGGTCTTAGCTAATACTCAAGAGGAACCTCAAGTGGAAGGGAGAATAGTGATTTGACAAGAGATGCATCAATTTGACTCAAGCATCCATGACTTGCAGGGTCTTTTGAACGAAAAAGTAGTGGTGTCTGAGGCCCAACAATAGAGTGTTGGGGATACTAGCCAATGTATGGAACAAGAAGAAGAATCCTGATGAGTTGGAAATTTACCAACTCATTAGGCTCCTAATCATGAGTTTTTGCCTAGTTTTCAAGTCATTTATGTGGATTTTATTCCCTTTCTCTTGAATTCATTGTAGGTACCTCATGTGAGTAAAGAAAGAATGAAATTGAGTAAAACACATGGAATTTGAGAAGAAATTTGATGAGTTAGCATATGAGGGAGAGGAGCCAAAGATAAGGGAAGATTTGAGCTCAAAAAGTGGTGCAAGGACATGTTTTGAATCGGCTAAACGCAGATCTGGAAGGGCAAAATGCCAAGGATACTGCCTAGACCGGCAAACAACCGGCTAAAACCAACCTAACCGCCGGTTCCCCCCTGCCAGACCACTATTTTCAACCATCTAAAGTTTGGTGCTCCCCTGATTACAACCGGCAAAACGCCGATTCCTCTCTCGAA
The DNA here is from genome assembly GCA_018107945.1 of Datura stramonium. NCBI lineage: Eukaryota > Viridiplantae > Streptophyta > Magnoliopsida > Solanales > Solanaceae > Datura > Datura stramonium. Next base: position 45,824 of record JACEIK010008895.1, read on the forward strand.
AAGCCGTTTAATTAAGGGTAAAAGGGGTCCAAAAAGGTCAGAAGAGCATCTAGAAGCTCCAAGGACATTTGGGGAAAGGTGTACACAAGAAAGTAAAGATATATAAATTCCATTGTACACCAAATAAACGAGGATAACCATTCAACCAACAATTCATTCATCTAATTTTCATCTTCTTCGTAGAATTTTTAGGAGATTCTTTTCTCCATAGTTTGGTAGAGTTAGGTAGTACTTTTCTTCTTATTTTTCTTTAACCCATTTTGGGGAAATTCCACCATTGTTGTAAGAGCTTGTAAAGCATATTTTTGAAGCTAATGCAATGAATGTGAGGGGAAACCTCTTGGTATCATCTCTCTATCATTAAATATGCTTTACTAATTTTCTAGTTAGAAGTATATTCATGGTGGGTTTTGATAAATTTCTCTTGGATTCTTATTAAATTTTAGGTGGATGTTGCTAGATTCATCTTCCTATTATTGAATTAAGTGTAAATCTATTAGATTCTCTTCAATCTATTAATGAAGATCCATTGATTATGATATGGGTCTATCTATACTTATTTGATTGTTGCTCGGGAGAGAATGATTAAGTATTGGACGGGAATCCAGTAGTGGGTATGGATAGGAGATTGTGAAATTAAGCTAGAAATAGCTGAAATTACTTACTCCTTCCTAATTGTCAGCTAATAACAAGGAATAGTGAAGTTGCTAATCCAAAAAAATTAAGGTTGAGCTAAATCGCAGGTAGAGTTTGAGAAAACTCTACCTAGGGGTAGTCAATAAGTTGGGAAGCTGAGGCTACCTACTTCCCGAGATTATTTACACTTGAGCCGAAGGCATTGAAGAAATTCCCGATTTAATTGTGATCTCACCCATAGAATGTCCCTAACCTCTCACTTGTGATTACTTTAATTGAAATTCCCCCCAATTTGTTTTAGTTTAGAATTAGTTAGTTAATTTTCCCATTTTATTTCTCCCCCAATTTTACTTTTCAAATGTTGATCAATTATGCGCTCCAGTTTGAATTAGTTTATAACTTTTGATTTATTGACAAAATCCTCTATGGGATTCGACCTCGACATCCATCGGGAATATTTTTTATTGAGCAGCGCACGTTTACGCTCTTTCATAAATGAGGAGTGTATTTTGGATGTTATCAAATCCCAACCATTAGACCATTCTCTGTTGGTAGATGTCGATGTTGAGGAGGTGGATAAAAGTGTGGATGTCAAGCATAATGCAATCTTTGAGTTAGGGCGTATTGGTCCTCATTCTAAACACTTTCGACATTGTATTTGGTTGGAATCCTAGAAATAAAGCCTCCAAAGCCTATGGAGAGATGTTAAGATGAGGAACAATGCCCCTATGTTATAAAGTTAATTATGCCAAAGACACACAATGACATCCCTCACTTAAGGGACAAGAAGGGAAAGAGGCAATATCTTTTACTTGGTTCCTTCATGTTTACACCACCGCCCCTTGAGCATAATAGAAAATTGGAATAGAAACTAGGGATGAAATTTATATGCTTAAAGTAGAAGGAAAAGTGGTGAAACTTTATAGCGTTGTGTCGTGACATTAAATCAGGCGCTTATTGGGAGGCAACCCAACTTGTAATAAAGTAGTTTTTATTATTTTTATATATAGTGTCACTTTTGTGTTTTATGTTTTGTGTGTAGAGCAGGGGAAGTCTGAGTACCTGAAATCAAAGCTAAGGAGCATAGTCTTGAGCTTAACTGTGGCGTCGTGTGACCCATGAATCCAAAAGAGACATGCTGCTGGCTAGGCCCTAAATGGCCTCAGGGAGTAACTTCTCACTCTCACCTAATCCTTTATTTTATTTGCTTTGAGGATAGAGAAAGGATTTAAGTGCGGGGTGAGGGTGTATGTCTTCCTGAATTGTGTTGGTATTCTTCATGGGTAAGTATGTTATTGAGCATTATTTGAAAATTTTGAGAAATAGCAAATCTCACCCACCCTTCGGTTTTTCTTATGGCCTAGGTTCTTTTCCGAAGTGGAGCCCTTTGAACTAGGTAAACTTTTTTGTTTTCTGTGAGTCGTTGTAGTAATAGAGTAATGGAGTTTCCCTATGATACATTTATGATGACCGTCTTAAGGGAAGTTTCATTGCGTTATTTATTTTTTAGAATTGAGTCGTAGGTCATCCACTTGAATGCTTGTTGAAATTCTGCTTAGCTGCTATGCTAGAGTAAATAGAGTTTCATCTTGATTGTATGAGTTACAATCCATGAGAGACCCACATATATATTTAACTTAAATCAACATATCCTTTGGGATCAATTATTAATTTAACTTGTCATTCAATATGATAGTGCGAATGTGTAGCCATAGAAACCGATTAGATTCTTGTTGCCATGAGAGGTGAGCTGAATTGCTTTGTATGCATATATTTTAAAATTTAGAACCTGCCTTAGTGTATGTAGGATAACTAGTTGGTAGGGAATTGAGTGATGATCAAGGCATTTCTTTGAAAATCCATGTTTTCCCACATTTGTTTTACCTTCCTAGTAATTCTCCCTAGTTACTCCCTTTTAGCCTAAAAGCCTTATTCTTTCTTAGCCTCAATAATAGTTTAATACCTCTTTCTGTGAGACCTCAGACTTATTGATCCAAAGTAGTCTTATGCACTTTGAGACTTTAAAGTTAAGGTCCACCGAAGTATAATGTTAAGGGAAAAAGAAAATTTAGGTTATGAAAAGAAAAGTGAGAAGAAGAGGTGCCCATAAAAATAGTGTTGTCTACTTGCTACTAGGGAATTTAAAAAGAGAGCTTTAGTTGCAAAATCCTTAGTTATTCTATGATTAGAAAACTAGCAGCCAAATAGTGAAAAAATTGAGGCTTGAGAAAAAAAACCAAAGGTGAGTAGAGGAAAGGTAAGCAAGTAAGGAACAAGGTGCTGGAAGAGAAAAGTGAAATATGTCTTAAAAATGCTTAAGGTGGTAGTCACTATAATATGATGTATCAATCCTACATGTCCCTTAGCTGACATTACAACCCATAAAAGTCCTTGCGATCATAATCTCTTGAAGCAAATAATATGTCTTAAAGTACATGAAGGGCAAGCCTATGGTATGTTGCATATGTACACTACATCATTTGTGAGTGTGAGTGTGCATTATTTATTGTGTTCCATATCTTATATTGATGAATTTGAAAGAGGAACATCACTAAAAGTTAGGGGTACAAGAGGTCTAATGAAGTGTACTACTTGTTGTGTTACACCACGTAAGTATCTAGCATTTAGACGGCCTATTCGCATTTTGGTTGAGAGTTTTAGAGTGTCATACATATGAGGAAAGGTCCCGGGAAAAGTCCGAACGAGTTCCAAGTCGGGATTTCGCAAGAGGAGGCCGAACCAAGCTGCCCAGAGGGGCAAAGTGGCACGGAGCTGCTCCTCCGCGTTAGCCAATATGGCATGGAGCCGAATAAGAGCGTTGTGCAATATGCCTAGCTGCCTTGTATGCTACTTCAAGTATATATATGCCTCGCCCTTAAATTTCATGTTATTTTTCATATATAACACGACCAGCAGAGAATAGTGACGAAGGAGAAATATAATTTTCATAAGGCTGCAGGGAGCATTTCTACAGAGTTAGTTTCGTGAAATTCGCCTAGAAAATCGTCATCCTGCCGAGCCAAAGTTGTTGGAATTGCTCCAAAATAGTGTTAATATGATCCCAGGCTTAAAGTAAGCATTTCTCCCTTCTATACTTTCGAGAAATAACGAGGTTTCGACCGTGTTACGTAAAGTTGGGAATATAGTTAATATTTATATATAAAGTTTTCCTTTTGCAAAATTTAGTGACAAAACTAGTCCTGTCATTCCAGTAACACGATTTCAGTTGGGAAGATCTATTGAATATTAATTGGAACCTATCAGTTAATCAGAAACCGGCAGTCGAGGTATGTTAAGACATTTTCTTCGGGCAAGTTAGTTTCATCATCATAGTAATCCAGTATGAATCCTAGTAAAGCATGTCAGGAGTATGTTACCATGTTTAGTTGTTGTTGTCAGTTGAGACTCGTAAATTATATTATTTTGGGCTGGATTATACCTGTATAGCTTCTGTGACCACCCCAGGGTTAATTGCTGTGTTGCCGCTAACAAGGGGCGAGGATACGTCGCTCTACGGAGCGTCATGCCGTCCGCAAGGGACGAAGATGGGGATCCAGATCCTCATATTGTCGTGGTTGGCCTTATACACACCCCCGCCGAGTGTTTACACCCGGGGTGTAGATATCAGGAGTCCTGCAGACTCAGACACAACTTTAGTTATGGGCCTAGCGGGCCCAATTGCAGACCCAGGGGATCGACAGGACGCTTATTATTTGTAGTTAACTTAGCATGACCTGGATAGGGGTATATAGATTGAGATGTACTCACTAGGGTAATAGGGGCCCAGGTGGGTTGTTTTGTGTTGACTGTACCTTCCGGCTTATGGGGGCCAGGTAAGGTTTATGTTGCTTTAGTTACTGATAGTTAGACAGTAGGACGCATCGTTTGACAGGTATGACCCCTACCCTCCTTATCACAGTTATGTTTAGTCCTGGTTTCACTACTTCAGTCAACTTTAGTCCGTTTTCCTTACTTTAGTTATTGTAAGTTCTATTTTCTTACTTTCAGTTTATTTAAAGTAACTGCTTTACATACTCAGTACCTGTGGTACTGACGCCTTCTTTTGGGGTGCTGCATTACTTTCCTGCAGGTACACATAGAAGAGGAGCAGCTCCCTCGTAGTTCTAGCCAGCCGCACAGAGCCATCAGCTCCTTTCTTCCGGAGCTTGTCTGATAGAGGTTTACTTCTTTTTGTCTATACAGTATGGGTAGGCCGGGGCCCTTTCTCGACAATCTTATTATTCCTAGAGGCTTGAAGATTGCATTACTTCCCTGTGGTTAGATGATTTCGGCTGTGTGGGGCCCGTATTTGTTTTAGACTATGTGTGTTGGTCATGTGGGGCCCTATTTAGCTGTTGATTGATGACCTTATCGGTCATAGATCAGTTTAGCATCTAATTTTACTTGCAGTTTTAACTAGATATCATGGTGGCCTTGTCGGCTCGCATAGGACTCCCTATGTTTGTTCGTCTCTTGTTAGCTGTTTATTTTCACAGGTGGCTAGAGGCCTTGTCGGCCGGGGGTTGTGTTTACAACCGTCATATATCCCATTATTTCTTGATTCTAGAGTTAGAATCAGCCCTGCACCAGAGGTGCTTAGGCTCAGTCAGCCAGCAGTTAAGGTCCTAGTAGGACAGCAGGTGCAAGTCATGCCTCCCAAGGTGGGGCATGACAAACTTGGAATCAGAACAGGTCGTATCCCAAGGAGTCTGCAAGCCGTGCTAAGTAGAGTCTTGTCTATGAATGTGTTGTGCACCACATACTATAGGCAGGAGGCTACAAGGCATGATAAGATTGTTACTCTTTCATTTTATTCAGTCATTCTATAGAGAGATACAGTATAAGGTTGAGACCCTAAGCTCATTATACTCTTTTGTTTACAGATGAATGTCGGACCAGCGACACCCTACGATAGGCAGGAGGTTAGATGTGGCAGCAGGAGAGTGCACAAGCAGCGTGCATTAGCCTCGGTCAGAATTGGCCCAATCTGAGGACAATACAGAGGTATCATCTCGACCTCCCCAGTAGTCTCCACCACGTCAGGAGCCTCTTGGGATGACCAGTGTGACGGCACCGCCTCCGGCAGTTTCTGTACCTGTACCATCCGACCAGGAGGTAAGGAGCGCGGTGGTTATGCTAGAACAGATGATGGCTGCTCAGCGCCAGCCAGTGCCACCTACAGTTGCAGAATCCGTAGGAGGGCCTAGTAGTTTGAGGGTCCGAGGATTCCTAAAACTAATTTCCCCGCAATTCACAAGGACAGATCGTATCGAGGACCCTTAGGACTTCTTGGACTAGATGCAGAGGATTTTCAGGGTGATGCATGCTACACCTACAGAGTCGGTTGAGTTGGCGGTATTCCAGCTCCGAGGCATCGCATTACTGTGGTATGAGAGTTGGGAGAGGTCCCGAGGGAGAGATGTTTCCCCTCCGACCTGCTCCAGCTTCTCAGAGGCTTTCTTGGATCATTACCTACCACAGGAGATTCGACGGGCCCGGGTTGATTAGTTCCTAAACTTTGAGCAAGGGTCGTTGAGTGTTTTTGAATATGCCATGTGGTTTGATTCCTTGGCTTGATATGCGCCAGCCTTTGTGGACACAATGCCATCAAGGGTACACTGCTTTATTATGGGGCTAGACCTAGAATATGTTGAGACCTGCATCACAGCTACACTACGGGAGGATATGAGTATTGCCCGTGTACAGGCTTTTTCTCAGAATATTGAGAGTACCATACAGAGGAAACAGGAATTAGGAGGAAAAGTCAGGAGAAGTGCTGCAGGGACAGACCAGAGGAATTACAGGACGAGTCCCGGGGAGGACCTAGGCCACGGTTATTAGATAGGCCGACTAGAGCCCCACCTCCACCACAACGGCAGAGGAGCAGGACTAGTCGCCGAGGGCAGTCAGAGCCCGACGAAGGTTCTCAAGAAGTAGGTTCGCTGCAGCCGAGGGGAGTGGAGTAGAGTGGGTTTACAATACCACTTTGCCCTATTTGCAGTCAACGCCGCTCTGGAGCATGCAGGTACGGTTCCACCGTATGCTACATTTGTGGACAGGAGGGTCATTAGGTGAAGAATTGTCCAGCTAGGGGTCAAGGTGACCAGGATCAATAGGATAGGTCTTCAGAAGGATCACGAGCTCCAGCATCCCCGGCAGGGCGTAGGCCCTCAGTTTCAGCAGGCAGAGGCCAAGGAATAGTAGGGGCCTCCAGTTTAGGTGCCAGCCCAGACTGTACTTATGCACTACCAGGGCGGCAGGAGTCAGAGTTGTCACCAGATGTTGTGACAGGTATGCTGAACATTTTCTCTCATCCCGCTTATGTGTTGATAGATCCAGGATCCACCTTGTCCTATGTTACACCTTTAGTGCCTTGGAAGGTTAGTATTATGCCAGAATTGCTTCGGCGACCTTTCTTAGTTTCTACACCCGTTGGTGACTCTATTATAGCCAGAAGGGTCTATTGGAGGTGTACAGTGGAGGTTGCCAGTCGTCAGACTACGAAAGACCTCATAGAACTAGAAATGGTTGATTTTAATGCTATTATCGGTATGGATTGGCTAGCTCCATGTTATGCCAATGTCGAATGTTGGACCAAGATTGTCCGATTCCACTTTCCAGGGGAGACATTATAGGAATGGAAAGGTAGTATAGCCACGCCAAGCGGTAGGTTTATTTCCTATCTCTGGGCGAGAAAATTGATAGCAAAAGGGTGCACTTATCATATTGTGAAAGTTCAGGATGTTCGGGCAGAGCCTCAGACCCTTCAGTCTATTTCCGTGGTTGATGAATTTCCCGACGTGTTTCCAGATGAGATTCCAAGTGTTCCCCCAGAAAGGGAAATTGATTTTGCAATCGATCTATTACCAGGCACTCAACCTATATCTATTCTTCCATATCGGATGGCTCCTGCTGAACTCAGAGAACTAAAGGGACAATTGAAGGATTTCCTAGACAAGGGCTTTATCAGGCCGAGTACCTCACCATGGGGTGCGCCAGTTCTGTTCGTGAGGAAGAAGGACGACTCCCTCCGTATGTGTATAGATTATCGGCAGCTGAATATAGTTACTATCAAGAATAAGTACCCGCTTCCCAGAAAAGACGATTTGTTTGATCAGCTATAGGGAGCGAGGTATTTTTCAAAGATCGACTTAAGATTAGGATATCATCAGGTCCGGGTTCGTGAATGTGCTATTCCAAAGGCTGCCTTCAGGACCAGATATGGACACTTTAAACTTCTAGTCACGTCCTTCGGGCTGACAAATGCCCCAACAGTGTTCATGGACCTGATGAACAACGTTTTCAGACCATACCTAGACTTGTTCGTGATAGTATTTATCGATTATATTCTTTTGTATTCCCGCTCTAAGGCAGATCACCGGGATCATCTACGGACAGTGCTCCAAATTCCCAGAGATTGCCAGCTATATGCCAAATTTTCTAAATGTGAAGTTTTCCTAAATTTAGTAGCCTTCTTGGGCCATATTGTGTCAGATGCTGGTATACAGGTAGATACGCAAAAGATAGATACAGTGAAAACATGGCCTAGCCCCACCACTCCGACCGAAGTACATAGTTTCCTGGGGTTAGCCGGGTATTATAGATGGTTCTTGGAAGGATTTTCCACCTTAGCACCACCTTTAACCAAACTGATAAAGAAAGCAGTGAAATTTTGTTCGACTAAGGCATGTGAGCAGAGCTTTCAGGAACTGAAAGACAGATTGACATCGGCATTGGTGCTAGTGTTGCCATTAGGCACAGAGGGTTATGCAGTCTATTGTGACGCTTCGATGTTGGGTTAGGATGTTTTTTGATGCAACATGGTAAGGTGATTGCCTATGCTTCCAGGCAGCTGAGGAAGCATGACAAGAACTATCCTACCCATGACCTGGAGTTGGCCGTAGTGATTCATGCCTTAAAAATATGGAGACACTATCTCTATGGCATCCAGGTAGATATTTTCACTGATCCCAAAAGCTTGCAGTATATTTTCACCCAGAAAGAGTTGAATTTGCGGCAGCATCGCTGGTTGGAGTTGTTAAAGGATTATGATGTGAATATCTTATATCACCCAAGAAGGGCCAATTTTGTAGTGGATGCCCTTAGCCGCAAATCCATGGGAAGCCTGGCATATTTATAACCCGAGCAGCGGGAATTGGCCTGAGAATTGCATCAGCTAGCCAGTTTAGCCGTTCGTATAGTAATATCAGGAGACAATGGAGCGGTAATCCATAATACCGCAGTGTCATCATTGGTTGTGGAATTGAAAGAACGACAGTATGAAGATCCTAGCCTTGTTCAGCTCAGGCATAAGGTCCAGCGAGGGGAAGTGACAGATTATCAGGTAGCTGAGGGTGGAGTATTGAGATATAGGGATCGCCTCTGCATTCCAGACGTGGCAGGTCTTCGCCAGTAAATTATGGGCGAAGTACATTATGCCCGTTACTCTCTGCATCAAGTTTCAACAAAAATGTACCATGACGTAAAAGAGATTTATTGGTGGGGGGAATGAAAAAGGGGATAGAAAAATTCGTAGCTCAATGTCCCAACTGCCAACAGGTGAAAGCTGAACATCAGAAACCAGGCGGACAGATACAGGATATAGCCGTGCCTTTATGGAAATGGGAGGAAGTTAATATGGATTTTGTAGTAGGGTTACCTCTTACAAGTAGTTAATATGATTCTATCTGGGTAATTGTTGACAGGTTGACAAAATTATCTCACTTTCTGCCAGTAAGGGCTACCTTTTCAGCCGAAGATTATGATGAGCTGTATATTAGAGAAATAGTCCAATTGCATGGTGTTCCGCTGTCAATTATCTCTTACAGAGGCGTGCAGTTTACAGCTAAGTTTTGGCAATCTTTTTAGAGGGGCCTGGGGACGCAGGTTAACCTGAGCATAACCTTCCATCCTCAGTAGGCGGGCAGGCAGAACGTACCATCTAGACGATCAAGGATATGTTACAGGCGTGCGTGTTATATTTTTGAGGCTGCTGGGATGAACATCTACCACTAATTGAATTTGCCTATAGTAACAGTTATCATTCAGCAATTCAGATGGCTCCTTATTAAGTGTTGTATGGGTGTTAGTGTAGGTCTCCAGCTTGTTGGTTTGAGGTAGGGGAATCAGCATTGATTGGGCCAGATATTATTCATCAGTCAGAAGAAAAAGTAAAGCTTATTAGGGAATGTATGCTGACTGCTTAGAGCCGCCAGAAATCTTATGCTGATGTGCGACAAAGAGACCTAGAGCTCAATGTGGGTGAATGGGTATTTCTGAAGGTTTCACCGATGAAGGGTGTTATGAGATTTTGTAAGAAAGGCAAGCTCAGCCCGAGGTTTATTGGGCCTTGTCAGATTCGACAAAGGATAGGCTAGGTGGCTTATGAATTGGATTTAACTCCAAAATTAGAATCCGTTCACCCAATTTTTCACGTATCAATGCAGAGAAAGTGTATAGGAGATCCCTCCCGGATTGTCCCAGTCAAAGACGTCCAAATCATCAAGGAGTTAGCCTATGAAGAAGCTCCAGTAGCCATATTAGATCGGCAGATTCGTAGACTGAGAGCTAAAGATGTTACTTCTATTAAAGTCTTATGGCGGAATAAGAACCGAGAGGAGATGACCTGGGAAGCAGAAGATGATATGAAAACTAGATATCCTCAGTTATTTCAAACTTAGTCATATTGTGTAGCCAGAGGTATGTTGTTATTATTTTTTCATATGTTGCATTATATACATGTATATGTGGAGTAGTTGACTTAAGTCTATTGTGAAATGAATGCCATAGTCTTGTGTTGACTACCTGTATTGGACTTTTCTGCGTTTCAGAGTTTTTGGATAGTCCATATCATAGGGGAGACCCTACCGAAATTTTTCCAGAATAAGTAATTGCAAGGTTAAGGTTCTTGCAAGTAGAAGGTAACATTCGAGGAAGAATGTTCTTAAGGGGGGAGGATGTTACATCCCGTAAATTTCTAGCGTTTAGATGGCCTATTCACATGTTGGTTGAGAGTTTTAGAGTGCCATACGTACAAGAAAAGGGCTCGAGGAAAGGCCGAACAAGTGCCAAGTCGGGATTTCACGAGAGGAGGCGGAACCAAGCTGCCCAGAGGGGCAAAGTGGCACGGAGCTGCTCCTCCTCGTTAGCCAACGTGGCACGGAGAAGAATCAGTGTGTTGGGCAACGTGCCACATTGCCTTGTATGCTACTTCAAGTATATATATAGACCTCACCCTTAGATTTCATGTTATTTTTCATATATAACAAGACCAGCAGAGAATAGAGACGAAGGAGACATATAATTTTCATCCGATTATGCTACTAAATGCCATCCAAATCCAAATTAACTTCATGTATCGAATTATAAGGCTGTAGGAAGCATTTCTACAGAGTAAGTTTCGTGAAATTCGTCCGGCGAATCATCGTCCTGCCGAGCCAAAGTTGATGGAATTTCTCAAAACAAGTGTCAATATGATCCCAGGATTAAAGTAAGCATTTCTCCCGTCTAGAATTTCGAGAAATAATAAGGTTTCGACCGTGTTCCGTAATGTTGGGAATATAGTTAATATTTATATATAAAGTTTTCCTTTTTGCCAAATTTAGTGAAAAAACTAGTCCTGTCTTTCCAGTAACACAATTTTAGTTGGGAAGAGCTATTGAATACTTATTGGAACCTATCACTTAATCAGAAAACGGCAGTCGAGGTATGTTAAGATATTTTCTTCCGGCAAGTTAGTTTCTTTAGCATAGTAATCCAGTATGAATCCTAGTAAAGCATGTCAAGAGTATGTTACCATGTTTAGTTGTTGTTGTCAATTGAGACTCGTAAATTGTATTGTTTTGGGATGGATTATACCTGTATAGTTTCTGTAACCACCCCAGGGTTAATTGTTGTGTCGCCGCCAATCGGGGGTGAGGATACGTCGCTCCACGAAATGGCATGCCGTCCGCAAGGGACGAAGATGGGGATCCAGATCCTCATATTGCCGTGGTAGGCCTTATACACACCCCCGCCGAGCATTTACACCCGGGGTGTAGATATCAGGAGTCCTCCGGACTCAGGCACCACTATAGTTATGGGCCAAGCAGGACCAGTTGAAGACCAAGGGGATCGGCAGGACGCTTATTGTTTGTAGGTTACTCAGTAT
>JACEIK010008896.1:1114-17113 GCA_018107945.1 Datura stramonium
GATACAAAGAGATATAATATTAATCTATAAGGGGGTGTATTTGGTAGTTGAAAATTTTATCTTATTATATATTTTCAATCACTTAATTCTATAAAATTTGCATCAATAAAATTAGTTGAATTGGACAAACTAATCCAGTTTGGTGATCACATTTTTATTTCTGCTCCAGAAGTTATTTGTAAATGAAATGAAATTAATTAATTCAAAATGAATCGAGCCGACTGAATGGAAACTTTCATTTAAATCTTACTAACTACTAGTGGTAAGTTTACACTAAAAATAGTGCACTACTAAAAACATACCCTTTTTCAAGGGACAAGAACGACGAAAGTCCGCTAATTAAGAAGAATTATCGTGATGCAATATCAACGAATAGTTATTTATCGAAAATTAACATCTCAAAATAAAAAGTTGATGGACTCCGTTGAATTCTTTTGACAGACTTAATTAAATTAATGTGAAGACAGTATTAGAGTAAAATATATTTTTTGTGCATTTATACACAAAATTAACCGACAAACGTCCGTCGATTTTATTAAATAAATAAAAATTGTCAGTAGTTTGTTGATTTCATTATAAAATATTAAATTTTTTTAATAGTGTCGGTCGATAACCTTAACTCGATGTAGACCAATATCGTACGTCATTTTTCATCTCTTAAAAAAAATTATATTTTTAAAAATTGATGACACTCGTAGTCGTCAAATTCTAAATCCGTAGCTGTTTCTAATTCATATATTACAAATTTCTGTATTACTTGTGTTGGTAACAAAGGACTAAATAACAAAATGGACCAACATAACCCATGAACCCGGTCCAGGAAAGAAAACTGGATATGTTACCATATAACCACCACAAGAAGAAGCATCTGATTTTCTTTTCTCGAGGAAGATGAAGCAAGCTATTCTTTCATGGAGTCATTCCCCTCTATTTCTTCCCACATTATCACCAACCTCCATTTTCCCGAAATCCCTTTCCTTAAGGGTATATGCAACTGTGGAGTCACCTAAAGAGAATATGCTAACTGCTAAAGAGAGAAGACAACTGAGAAATGAGAGAAGAGAGAGCAAGACAGGTTACAATTGGAGAGAGGAAGTAGAAGAAAGGCTTATTAAAAAACCCAAGAAGCAATATAAGTCTTGGACTGAAGAGCTTAATCTCGATAACCTCGCCAGATTGGGTCCTCAATGGTGGGTCGTCAGAGTCTCCAGAGTTACTGGTCATGACACTGCTGAACGGATGGCTCGCGCTCTTGCCAGGAACTTTCCTGAAATTGATTTTCAGGTAATAAAGATTTGTGCTTTCTTGTTTAGTTTGATGGTGAAGTTCTTAATTAGGTGGTTTTGGTCATTACTTTTGTAATATCTGCCTGTAATGTATGCAGTACTCTGTGTGAAATTCAGAGAAGGCACTAATTAAAAGACAACCTATTCATCCGCAAACTAGTATCTGTATAATTGGGGCCCGGATACAAATGGTTATTAATGTCATAAAACAGTAGTATTGAAACAATTCGGGCTCAAATAGAGTGGGTCGATTATAGAGGATTTATCTAACAGGCTCCAACTTTTTTTAGGATAAAGACATAGTTGATTGATTGAAAGATCACGTATAATCAAGGGTTTATGCTTTACCAACTAAGTGAACCCTTGGGTCTTGGATTGCATGTTGATGTCAAAATCTAAAAGATCAAGCTGCCTGTTTAGTTTCCAATGTTTAATAGAGACCGTTAGAGTATAGTTTGTATATAATTTAGCTCCAACAAGCAAATTAGCTCAGTTCAATCATGAAAAACATTCCTTCCATGAACAGGAACGTGGAGAATGTAAGATGTCCAAGCATGAAGGGTCATTTGGTAGATGGTTTGGAGATAGAGTTATGCAAGTATTATATCCTGTATAAGTAATTATCATATTTGGTAGTTTGTTAAGAGATAAGTTATTCATGTATAAAATTAATACAGTGTTCCGTTTGCAATTTAGAAACCCGCATAACTAATAGATGTATAAGTTTTATGTATTACTTTATGCAGGATAGAAGGTGGAATAAGTAATATATGAGCAGCTAAACTCTGCATAATTTATTCATTTTTTCCATTGGAAAATGGTGGTGCCCAAGCTAGCTCATGAGCACCTCAGTTAACCCACTGTTGTCTACAACTTCCAATCAACACAGATACCGGTATCACCTACCATTTTTTCCTCCTTATAACAATATTCATTTTTATCAAAAGACGAGAGCTTAAGAGAGGTTTGCTACTGAAGCCTTTATAGCAGTATATATGGTTGCAGTGCTTGCATTATTTCCAGTTTCCATGGATCAGATCTTTTCTGTTGTATCAGAATGGAAGCCATAGACCTGAACATAACCATATCATAAATAATAAACTGGCATCTATCAGTTTTTCTATTGCTGTAGAAATTTCCTCTAAAGAAAATTCAGCCCCAATACTCGTCTCAATTTCCACTATTGATTTTCTTTGTTTGAAATCATAGTTTTCTTATTAGGGGAGGTGATTAGATAGGGCATGACGCATCTTAAGTTTACCAAGGACATGGCCTTAGACAAGAGGGTTTGGAAGTTGAGGATTAAAGTAGAAGATTAGTTGGTAGTTGAGCATTCTTTCTGTTTCTCGCGGGATAGGCTTGATGGTCGTACTTGGACTTCTTTCTTACTAGTGGTATTAGCATTATTCTTGTAGTTTCTTGTTCTTCGATTTCGGTTATCACCCGTGTTTTTGGTGCTTCAATTATATAATTGTTCTTTCCCATGTATGCTGTGTACTGCTCTCCATTTCTCATTATTTCATTGTTGTTACTGTTCCTATTTCTGTATTTCCTTTTTCAAACTGCTTCAAAATGTTTTATTTTAAGTCGAGGGTCTATTGGAAACATCCTCTCTATCTCTATGAGGTAGGGGTAGGGTTTGCATACACTTTACCCTCTCCAAATCCCACTTGTGGGATTACTTTGGGTATGTTACAACAACAACAACATACCCAGTGTAACCCACAAGTAGGATTTGGGGAACGTAGCATGTAAACAGACCTTACACTAATCATAGATTTTTTGTTTGGGTGTGGTTCAGTTTGCTTGAAATCATGGGTATTCTGCTCCAACCAATGAGGGCTCCCTATAAGTTGATTTTAGAACAGCTGGAGATTGGATTACCTCAAACTGCAAGGGGATAGTGTATTTAACTAATGTAGGAATTGATTTTTCAATATATTTTGAGTTTCAACTGACTGTAAAAGTTTCCGCAGGTATACATTCCATCTGTACAGGTCAAAAGGAAATTAAAGAATGGATCACTTTCAGTTAAACCAAAACCTCTTTTCCCAGGATGTGTGTTTCTGAGGTGTGTACTGAACAAGGAAATACATGATTTCATTCGAGAATGTGATGGAATTGGAGGCTTTGTTGGATCCAAGGTTGGAAATACGTAAGCATTCATTGTTGTCCCTATCACAAGTTTACAAGTATTACTTCTTAGCTGAGGTGGACAGGGTTAGCCAGTACCTCGGAGGTACCTGGAATTATTCGAGGTGTGTGCAATACACCATGGTTAAACAAAAAAACTTTACAATTGTTACTTGGTCAAGAAAGAGGATTTGTGTTCAATTTTTTTGATATGTCGATGCAATTTTCTTTGACCATTGGGAACTCTGTCTTTTAAACGAACAAAGATCCACGGTGTATGTGTCTGACCCAATGGGACCTAATAAAATGAGTGGAAAAATATCCTAAGCTTACTCGGCCTAAGGTCGGAAATACTTAAAAATCACTCGCAATCTATTTTGTGTAGCTTGTAAAATATGTTGGCCTAAGATTGGAAATTTTTATTTACAAGTCACTCCCATTCTAATTTTGTGTAGCTTGTGACGTGTTTATTCAGTCAGCTACTATAAGGTCTTTCTGCGAGATGAGTGATGAATGTTACTTCTGCTTGACAAAATATCAGAACATTTACCAAATTTTATGCCAATAGCTCAAGTGAATTTTGCAAGGATATCTAATTAGTTGGCTGCCTTTACTTGATATCTACTGGTCTCCTTTTATATGACTTTTATGTTACTTGTGTCTACATACCCATTTTATTATTTAAAGGGCTAAATTTCAAGGCATCCAAGGTCATTTTCTTGTACCTAAAAGTTTAGAACATTTGCAGAAAACGACAGATCAATAAACCCAGACCTGTAGATGAGGATGACCTGGAAGCCATATTCAAACAAGCAAAGGAAGAACAAGAGAAAGCTGATCAAGCTTTTGAAGAAGAGGAACGACGAGAAGGAGGTTTAGATTCTAAGCTGGCAGAAGACTCTAGTATAGCTCCCACTGACGACAAAGTTGTGCCCAAAAAACGAGGAAGGCAATCTAAAAAAGCTTCAGACCTGCTTGTAGTTGATGCGTTGAGAGTATCAGATGATAAATCTTTAATAGCAGGGTCAACTGTTGAAGTTGTGTCTGGAGCCTTTGCAGGATTTTCAGGGATTCTTAAGAAGGTTGATATCAAGACAGGATTGGTATGCCCTAGAACATTATCCTTATGTTATCTTGGGGGAGGGGAGAGTGGGCAAGGGAAACCATTGTTTTAAAAATTCTAGAGCTCAGCCAAAAAAAGGAGAAAAATTGAGTTAACAGCAGCTTATGTCTTCAATCTTTCCTAACACCACACTCCCCTTGGCCCCTTGGGCCTCTTCCTCCCTGGCAATGCAAAAACAGATAATATATTTAATGAAGAAAGTTTTCAAATTGATTATCTCCTGTACAATTTGAAAGCTTATTGATGCTAATTGCCCTCGCTATATGCTGTATCTTCCATTCACTATATGAAGACTGTTCTTCTGTTACTTGACCCAAGTCAACTGAAAAAGCAAAGTTTGTTCTTGACATTGAATGTGAATTTTTCTTGCAGGCAACTGTTGGATTTTCTCTGTTTGGCAAGGAGACTCTAGCTGATATAGATGTCAAAGAAATTGTAGCAGAGGTTGGCTGACCTGTTTAGGCTGTTTTTGTCTGAGATGGTAAGTCTTCCACTGAGTGATCATTATTTTAAATATAATGGTATCCTCCTCCAAGATTCACATTGCTCACTGAAATAAGATGTGATGTCTTACAAGATATATTACCAGCATAATGTTGTATCTAGGGAATACCAGGCTAATTGAAAATAAGTAGTTGTTATCCTAGTGTTCGCATGCTTTCTTCTTTTCTAATTCTTCTCCAAACATCCTTTTAGCCCCATGCTGTAATATTTTACTTTGTCTGTATGTGCTTTAATATGTCATATTTTTGGGGTCCATCCCCATGTGATAAAATAGGCATGTGCCAAAAAAAGACTTGGCTGGCATTCTTTCTTGGAGCCAAAGAATGCAATGTGTGATGGAGATTATTTTTCAAGGATTTAACTTTTCCTTGTTGGAGCCACTTTGGCTCCTATAAAAGGAGAGGTCACTCTTCTCATTTAGAAACACAAAATCAACAAGAGAAAGAGTGAGCATCATAGACAATGTAAGAACAAAATAATCTGTGCGGAAAATAGAGAGTGCGAGCGATATTGTATTTAGATGACAAAATTAAAAGAGAGTTATTTCTTTTGAGTGAGAAGTGACCATTGAAGTATTTTACTCAGGCCATACAAAGTGTAAAATTTCTTGCTATAGTGATATCAATTACTCATCTCGGCCCGGGTTTTTTCCATTAAGTAGAAGGGCTTCCATGAAAAAATTTTGGTGTCCTTGTTACTTTTTTTATTCTTATTGATTACCTTATCTTGGTTGTTCGCTTTTATTGCTATTATATACCGTGATATTATTTTTGTGTGCTATTTTTTCCCCAACAAATGGTATTCAAGGGCGATTTTATGTATAAAAAATGGGGCATGTGAACCCGTATTCTCTCCGTAAAACTCGATATTTTATATATATATTTTAAAATCGGTATAATATTATATATTGGCACCCATGCTACAAGAAGGTTAGATGGTGTACTTGGTTGAAGGTTGAGTTATTTACTTTGAGTGCTTGGGATCAATTCCCACTTCATACAATTTTTTCTTTTTCTTTTAGTGGTGCACCCATTTTCCAGGAATCCTAGATTCGCCTTTGATGGTATTAGAACTTAACCTCTACTCATTTACAGAAATATTTTTTGCGGTTAGTCGTATTATACTCTGTGAATAAAAAATATCTGGAGTAAAGTACAAGGTAGCAAAAGTTAACAATGATAGTGATTTCTCAACATGACAAAGAAGGATGAGAGATCTGCTCATCCAACAAGGGTTACCCAAGGCACTAGACAACAATCTCAAGAAGCCCGAATCCATGAAACCTAAGGATTGGACCAAAATAGATGAAAAGACGTCTAGTGCCGTCAGATTGCATTTATCAAATTATGTGGTCAGTAACATTATTGATGAAGAGAGTGCATGTGGCATTTGGACAACGTTGTGGGAAATCTATACATGTCCAAGATGCTAACAAACAAATTGTACCTAAAGAAGCAAGTTATATGCGCCACATATGGGTGAAGGTACAAATTTTGTCACATTTAGATGTACTTAATGGACTAATTACGCAACTAGCCAACCACAGAGTAAAGATCGAGTAAGAAGATAAAGCCTTTGTGCTCTTGAACTCACTGCCAGATTCCTAGAAAATTTGGCAACAACAATCTTGCATGGTAAAACACCATTGAGCTGAAGGATGTCACATTAGCTTTTCTACTTAATTAGAAAATGAGAAAAAAGCCTGAAAATCAAGAACATGCTCTCATCACAGAAGGTAGAGGCGGAAATTGTTGGGAAATGGGAAACAACAACATAATATTCACAGTCAAATAATGAGGATAAAATGAAAAAATAATGACACTAAGAATTTTACGTGGAAATCCTTTTGAATAAGGGGAAATCACGGGCCAAGTGGAGCTATAGTAAGGAATTTTACATCGTCTAGGCCTGAGTAAAATGCTACAAAGATCACTACATACTTAAAAGAACTAATCCTCTTTTAATTTCCCACTTCACAAAATATCGCTCACAGTCTTTTTCCTCACAAATTATTTTCTTATATAGTCTGTGGTATATCTCACTCTGCTCTCTAATACTTAGATATATTTGTCTGAGTATTGGTATATCTACAAACAAGCTGAAGAGCTTTATTTATAGGAGTGAAATGACCATTTTTTACAATCTTGCATTAATTGGTTGGTTGTCAATTTCAACCTTGGTGCCAATTTTCAAATGCCAATTCAAAAGGTGTAGATTTTGCCAAAAAAAAGAGAAAGATTTTTCTTTCTTAAATCATGGATATGGGGCTAGATCCCACAAATCTCCCCCTCCAGTCTCATGCACTTGAGGAAGGTATCTCCGTCATATCAAAGAGAGCTTATGCCGATAACTTCTCTGCACAAGTCGAACTTATCTCTTGGTGTCGCCTTGGTTTGCATACCTGCAGGATTTTCATTCGTGTGAATCTTTTTGACGTGAAACGATTCACTCTCTACTTGCTCAAGAATCCAATGATATCTTACGTTTGTGTTTTCTTTTTGCATAATACATGGAGTTCTTGCACAAGTCTATTACACTTTGACTGTCACAATAGACAACATACTCCATTTGTTGCAATCCAAGTTCTTGAAAAAATCGCTTAAGCCATGTCATTCCTTGCCAACTTCAGTAGCGGCAGTGTACTTTGCTTCAGTTATAGATAGTGTGTCACACTTCTGTAACTTCGACCGCCATGATTGTAGCTCCCCCTGAAAATGTAAACAAATATCAAGTAGTGGATTTTCTATTATCAAGTCACCTGCCATATCAACATTCGTATTACCCTTCAAGATTGAATTTGATCCCCCAAAACACAAACATTTATTGGAGCTTCCTCTCAGATACCTAAGTATCCACTTTACAGCTTCCCAATGCTCTTTCCCTGGATTTTCAAGAAACCTGCTAACAACACGTACTGTATGAGCAATATCAGGTTTGGTACATACCATTGCATACATTAAACTTTCGATGTTAGAGGATATGGAACTCTGGCCATGCTTTCTTTCTCCTCCCTTGTTGTAGGACATTTTTTCTTGCTCAACTTCATATGACCAGCAAGAGGTGTGCTAACAAGTTTAGCACTTTTCATGTTGAAGCGCTCTAGTACATGTTCAATGTACTTCTCTTGTGATTAATAAAGCTTCCTTTCATCCCTGAAACGAGTAATCTTTATGCCCAAAATCTGCTTAGCATGACCCAAGTCTTTCGTAGCAAAAGACTTACACAATTGTTTCTTCAACTTGTCAATCCTGGAAGCATTTCTGCCACAACAACATATCATCCAAATATAGCAAAAGAATGATAAAATCATCGTTAGAAAATCTCGGTACATACACACAATGATTTGAAGAAGTCTTCTTGTAGCCTTGCTTCTCCATAACAGATTCAAACTTCTTGTTCCATTGTCTAGGAGCTTGCTTTAAGCCATTAAGACTTTTTGAGTTTGCACACATAATTTTCTTTACCTTTTACCTTGAAGCTCTCATATTATTCCATATAATTCTCTTCTTCTAAGTCACCGTGAAGAAAGGTAGTCTTCACATCCATCTGCTCAATCTCTAAATCAAGACTAGCAGTCAAACCAAGAACTGTACGAATGGAAGACATTTTCACAACAGGAGAAAATATTTCGTCAAAGTCAATGCCCTTCCTTTGACCAAATCCCTTAACGACCTATCTAGCTTTGAACTTAGGCTTCAAGCTGTGTTCTTCAACTTTAACTGTGAACACCCACTTGTTCTTCAAAGCTCTCATGCCCTTAGGCAATTTCACTAACTTATAAGTGTGATTCAAATGCAGAGATTTCATCTCATTTTGCATGGCTTCAATGCATTGATTCTTATGCTCATCTTCCATGGCCTCCTTATAACTTTCAAGTTCTCCCCCATCAGTGAGTAACACATACTCATTAAGTGAATAACGAGAAGAAGGAACATGCCGTCTAGTAGACCTCCTAAGTGGAATATTTGTCTCGTCCGCAACTTCATGAGCAGGAACAACAATCTCATCAATAACAACATCATTGTCATTATCAACATCAACATGCTGATCTGAAACATAATTCTGGGCATCACTATGATCATCAAGCCAACATCATGCACACTTGTATGAGGAGCTTGTTCAAAATTAACTACACCATCAAAATTTGAAGATTCTAGCTTCTCTGCTTTGTCAATCTTTTCAATGGTTTGATTCTCCACTAAGACAATATCACGGCTCCTTACAAGCTTCTTCTCCGCAGGATCAAATAGCCTGTAAGCAAACTCATCAAGGCTACAACTAATGAAGATGCATTGCCTTGTCTTGGCATCTAACTTTGACCTCTCATCTTTAGGCACATATACAAAAGCTTTGCAACCAAACACTCTCAAATGGTCATAGGGAACATCCTTTCCATAACAAATTATGTTTGGAACATCACTTTGCAAAGCAACGAGAAGAAATAGATTAATAACATGGGCAATAGTCAATAAAGCCTCACCTCAAAGGAGTTCGACAAGTTTGCTTCAGAAACCAAACATCTAACTCTTTCCATCAAGGTCCTGTTCATCCTTTCCGCCAAACTAGCCAAACCATTAAGCTGAGGAGTCTTAGGAGTCGTCTTCTGGTGTCTAATACTCTGTTGCTTCCAGTATTTGTTAAACAGTCCATAATATTCACCACTGTTATTAGTACGAATACACTTCAACTTTTTTCCTATTTCTCTCTCGATTGAAGCCTGAAACTTCTTAAATACACCCAACACATGGTCTTTAGTATTCAGGACATAGATCTAAAGTTTCCTTGAGCAATCATCAATGAAAGTAACAAAGAGAGTGCACCACCCAAATTCATTGTCTTCATTGGACCACATAAATCTGAATGCACCAACCCAAGCAATTTTGTCTTTCTTGAAGGAGGATGAGACTTGAAAGAAACTCTATTTTGTTTCCCAGCCAAATAGTGCTCATATTTTTCTATTTAGCACTTTTGGAATTTGACGAAAGTTTCTTCTTGGCGATAACAATGTCCTTTCTCACAAATATGGCTAAGCCTCTTATGTTATAACATTGAAGAATTATCGCTCTCAACTGCATTCACCATATCAGCACAAGTAGAAGCTGTAGTCTAGTACAAACCACGACGCTTATTACCACGAGCCACAAAAAGGAGCTCTTAGTGAGTTTTCATTTTCCACCACCATTGGTACTAACTTAACCTCATCATCTAGAACACCAACAGAAATCAAGCACAAATGAACCTCAGGGGCATAGGATTGGAGGGGGAGATTTGTGGGGTCCAGCCCCATATCCCTGATTTAAAGAAGAAAAATCTTTCTTCTTTGTTGGGCAAAATCTGCATCTTTTGAATTGATATTTGAAAATTGGCAACAAGGTTCAAATTGTCAACTAGCCAATTAATGCAAGGAGAAAAAAAATGATCACTTCACTCCTATAAATGAGCTCTTTAGCTCATTTGTGGATATACCAATACACAGACAAATCTATCTGAGTATTAGAGAGCAGAGTGAGATATATCATAAATTGTATAAAAAATAATCTGTGAAGAAAAATATAGTGTGACCGATATTTTAATGAGGTGGGAAATTTAAAAAAAGGTTATTTTTTGAGTGTGTAGTGATCTTTGTAGAATCTTACTCAGGCCTACACAGTGTAAAATTCCTTACTATAGCTCCTCTTGGTCCATGGTTTTTCCCTTTCAAAATGGTTTCCACATAAAAATTTTGGTGTCATTGTTATCATTTTATCCCCATTATTTAACTGTGAATATTCTGTTGTTGTTCCCCGTTTCCCAATAAGAATTATCAAAGGGGTTTGAGCAACTATGGTAGATCCGGAGGTCGTGGAAAGTCCAAGAACCGATCTAAATGAAGAACCAAAAATTGTGGTCAATCTGGTCACTTCAAGCAGATTGCCCAAATCCAAAAAGGGGGCAAAGGTGAGAGTAGTGGCCAAAACAACGATGAACACACAATTGCCACAGTGAGAAACAATGACATTGTAGTACTCTTTTTAAATGAGGAAGAGTAATACATGCATTTGGCAGGTCCAGAATGGGTTGCTGACACAATAACATCCTACTGCGACATATTGGTAAATGATCTTTTATGTCGGAGGTGAGTTTGGCATTATGAGAATGGGTAACACAAGTTATTCACAAATTGCTGGATTGGTGACATTTATATTAAGATAAATGTTGAATGCACATTAGTTCTAAAAGACGTGCACCATGTACCTGATTTGCAGATTAACTTAATCTCGATAGATGCTTTGGACAGGGAGGGATATGAGAATTATTTTGGAAATCAAATGCGGAGACTCACACATAGATCGTTGGTGATTGCAAATGGAGTTCTTTGGAGCACGTCGTACAAGTCAAATGCATAAATATACACGTGGTGAATTAAACGTGGCTCAAGATGAGATTTCTGCACACTTATGGCATATAGGATTGGGTCATGTGAGCGAGAAAGGATTGCAGATTCTTCCCACGAAATCACTCAATCTCTTTTGCCAAAGCTACGATAGTGAAACATTGTGATTATTATTTATTTGGAAAGCATCACAGTGTCTCATTTTCGGTATCGTCTAAAAGAAAATTAAATATAATTGACTTAGTATATTCTGATGTTTGTGATCCAATGGGAGATATAATCGATGAACGGGAACAAATATTTTGTTACTTTTATTGATGATGCTTCATGAAAATTGTGCGTTTATTTATTGAACACCAAAGACCAGGTGTTTTAAGTTTTCCAGAAGTTCCATGCTCGAGTGGATGGGGAGATGGGTTGAAAGTTAAAGGATATTCGAACTGACAATGGAAGTGAGTATACTTCAAGGGAATTTGAAAAGTACTGTTTGAGTCATGGAATCAGAATAAAAGATAGTTAATGGAACCCTACAACACAATGGTGTAGCTGAGAGGATGAACACGCCATTATTGAGAAGGTGAGAAGTATGCTCAGAATGACTAATTTGCATAAGTCATTATTCTGGGTTGAAACAGTTTTGTCTGCCTCTTACCTTATTAGTCCGTGTCCATCAGTTCCGTTGGGGTGAATCATTGCTCTATGCTGCTTTCCAAATAAATAGTAATCACAAGGTTTCACAGTCATAGTTTTGCAAAAGAGATTGAGTGGTTTCTCAGGAAGAATCTGCAATCCTTTTCACTCAGATGACCCAATCTTCTATGTTATAATTTTACAGAAATCTCTTCTTAAGCCACGTTCAATTCACCTTGGCATATTTCTAATTTGTCTTGTACAACATGCCCAATCAACTCCTTTTGCAATCACCAATAATCTCTTTGTGAGTCTCCATAGTTTCAAAAGTAGTTCTCTTATCCATCTTACTCCAAAGCATTTATCAAGATTAAGTTCATCCAAAATTAGGTACATGGTGCATGTCCTTTAGATTCAATGTGCATTCGACGTTTGTATTGATACAAATGTCACCTATCCCTGCATAAAAGTCATTTAGCGATGGCACTAGCTGCCTTTTCATCCATTTCTGCCCTATCTTCGGGCTTTTTGGAATTGCCGCCGGGTGCGTTGTGTAACCCTTGTTGGATGAGCAGATCCCTCATCCTTCTTTGTCATATTGAGAAACCGTTATCACCGTTGAATTTTACTACCTCATACTTAGACATTTATTGTTCACCGAGTATAATATGATCAACCGCAAAAAATATTTCTGTGAATGAGTAGAACCTGTGTTTTCATACCAGTTGTTGGGAAAAAAATAGAACATTGAAAAAATATTTGTGATGTATGATAACAATAAAAGCGGAACACCAAGATACAAATCAACAAGAGTAACAAGGACACTAAGATTTTTACGTGAAAACCTTCCGAATAAGGGAAAAAATCACGAGCCGAGAGGAGCAACTGATATTACAATAGCAAGGAATTTTACACTTTGTATAGCCATAGTAAAATACTCCAAGGATCTGTACACACTCAAAAGAAATAACCCACCCCACTACAATATCGCTCACACTCTTTATTTTTCTGCGCAAACTATTTTTCTCCTTACACTATCTGTGATGCTCATGGCTTTTGTGTGTCTCAAATGAGAAGAGCTGTCTCTCCTTTGATAGGAGCCAAATCACGGGCTCCGAGCTGTAAAAAGAGAAGTTAAATCCTTGGCAAATAATCTCCATCACACAAAGCATTCTTTGGCTCCAAGAAAAAAAGCCAGCCAAGTCTTTTTGGCACATGGATGGACATTGTGGGTATGTTATTGTTGGATGGACTGACAATGTGATAAACAAGGGTGATTGTTCAAAGATGCAAACTTCCAAGCTAGAATATCATGAAATCTTCACATCATTTCAAACACGTGCCATTTTATATCTTTCTCTGCAAATTTTGTATTTATAAATTTAGCATTGATTCTAGACAATGAATCCATGTACGAGGTAAAGAAAGTATATTGAGCTGCTTATTTTGTGAAATAGGGTTACGTGCTACTATGTAGAAACGTACCTCCAGCTCCATTGAAGTTTGAAAGGAAGGATCCCTGTAGTGAGTAAGAGTTATGTGTAGACTAGGACACAGTTGCCTCTTGGAATTTTTATCTACTTCAGGAAATCAGCTCTGTCACTTTGGGTTGAACTATTTACTTCCAGGACTAACTCCTTGAGTGAAAAGGTCAGAAATGTGTAGTAATTTATCATCAGCTTCATATATTAATCCCTTTGAGGATCAAGTAGCTTAGAATTGGATAATCTGTTCAATTGGTTTTTCTAAGTCCTAACTGACTTTAACTCGACTAGTCCAGTATATTACATATCTTCCATCATATATGTTTTGCTATTTCATGACGATTTCTATTGCATTACTACTTGAATTTGACTTCAGGGACGAGCAAAATATTATGATGAGTCAACAGTAGGCAGCAGGATATTAAAGCAAAGGTCTGCAAGGGATCAAAGTAAGGCAAAGGCTGGATTAAGCTGATTTGCCTAGGAGATTCCAAAGTTAACTTGGGCATCAAACTGCTGCAGTTTTGACTTGTAGCTAAATTGAGATGCTAATCTTTCTAACGTAAAATCTTGATGAGTGTACTGTTGCTGCAGAATGAATATTCGGGTGCAGATCAAATGTTTGTATGAACCTATTTGAAGTTATACATGAGTGAGTCAAATAACACAAGGAAAAGAGAATGAGAAATCTTCTTTGCAGCTTCCAAAAAACAGGAGTTGTCTTGTAGTATTATTTTCCTTGTGGGTGAACAAAATCTTGTTTCTTCCAATGGGGAATTGCTCTGCATCATTGGATTTATTATAGGTATTGAATCTCTTTCATCAAAGGAATTAGAGAATGTTATTACATTTAATTCTTTTGCTCAACTATGTGTGCGCAATGATGCAAATATTAACCCAAATTTGTCTAGATTTAAGATATGTAAGATCTCGGTTGGGTTCAGACCTTGCTTCTGGAGATGAGTCTGAAGTCTGTCAATCTGTTATGATATTAGTTGCAAGTTCTGGGAGTGTAATCCATCATCCGAAGTATGGGACTACTTGGACGGGGTTTACATAGCTTTTACTCTTGTACCTCAATATCTCCTTTAGTTTGTATCAATTGGTATCAGAGCCGTCTACAGTTGTGTAGTATTGTGGATTGTTATGATCCTAATTGCAAGGTATGTTTTGATCCTCTACATATCACATCTATTGCTAGCTTTTGCTATATGGTTCTTCTAAGCTCTAAGGTTCATATCAAAATCACTCTAACTTTATGTAAATTGCAGTTTGTGTTCTATGATTCCATAAATCTGAAACAGTTGGTTTAATCATATACCTCTCTGAAGATGTTCTTGTTACTGATTGATTAGTGTTGGGAAATTTATTTCATTTAATTTGTGTTCATGATTTGTTGCAATCAATTCTGGTTTAACTAAGTTCTCATAAACAATAAAGGAACAATATCAAATTTCATATCCTATGTACAAAGATACCTATTCTTATTTGCTGAGGGAAAATGAAGTCTAGAAGTGTAAAACCAATATTTGACCGACTTATCCGAATTGATTTTTTATGTTATATTTTATCTTTCTATAATAATTTTTTACCTATAATAGCAACAACCGTCTTTATTACAGTATGTTCTTTATAAAATTATTTTTTTGTAACAGTTTTTTTAGGGGTAATATAATAATTAACTAGGGATGGCAAGCAATGGGGGACGAAATCGCATAAACCCATAAAGATTTAACCTGCTCCATCCCACTCCGCATAGCATAATTTCTTCTTTCAACCCGCATAAACCCGCTGCGCAAAAATATTATATTTCTTTTTCTTTTTAAACTGCTTTTCATACTCATATAGCCAATCTATTGTTAGTTGATTGTCAAAGTTAAAGAATCTTGGATGGATGAAATTTTTGTATGCAAAAATGGTGATCAGTTCAAATCAGTAACGTTATAATCCTTTTAATATTACATACCAACTTGCAATATTGTTTTCCCAAAAGTTCAAAAAGAAAATTAAAAAATAGCAGTATATTTGATATTCTTCTGATCTGCATAGCTAACTCAGTAGGCTAATAAGCTGATGCAGAAACTAAGTTCTCCCGCACTGCACCGCACCACACCCGCATAAATTTAACTTTTTAAATTTAAATCCGCTTTGCATCCGCTGCGTATCCGTATATGTTTAAAGTCGTCCCGCCCCACATCTGTTTGAATCTGTCCCGTCTCGCATTCGCACCGTCCTGTTATCATCCCTATAATTAACTATTTTATAGAAATAAAATATCTAAAATTACCGATAAAAGATTTAGAAATTTTAATCAAATATTTTGTTATTTTAATAAACAATATGACAAAGAATGTTATACGAATATATACTTTCAATCATTAAAAGAGTTTCTTTCTTTATCCAAAGTATGATTAAGCTTGAAATTTAATATTAAATTATTTTTTTTCATGTATAATAGTCAATCAC
>JACEIK010008896.1:43968-55950 GCA_018107945.1 Datura stramonium
ATGCTATTTTTGCCCGCGATCAGGATACTCTAAACCTAGTGCTCTGATACTAAGTTTGTCGCGCCCCGAGTCTACACCCTGGACCTAACACGGTACTTGGAATCACAACCCCAAGTCAACCCCTGGTCTGTCATACACTGGTATTCCGTATAAAACATGAATAGCGAAAACTTTGAAATAATAATATAAAACATTTATAAAGGCTAAAACTGAATCATAAAGTTTTAAACATCCGAAGGTATGAATTAAAGTTTGTGTCTGAAAGCCATCTAGTTGATTAGTTGCTGGGACAAGCCCCCAGCTAACTTTAAATCTAACTAAAAGTAATGAAATAACTGAAATATATGAAATAACGCCCTCGAAGGATGAGGGCTCACACTTCTGCTGCTGAGGAGAATCTAAACTACAGCTACTAACGATGTTGAGTCTGAGAACCTGTGGCTGTATCATGAAATGATACAGCATAATAGTATGCGTCAGTAATTTGAATGTACTGGGTAAGTGAGAGAAAGAATAACTGAATATAAATGACGGAACTGAAATAACATGCAATGACCAACTAAATATACTGAACTGAGCAACTGAAATAAGTTGAGATGGTCAAGATGACCCTATCTGATGGTCAAAGATATGCCCTAAGTCTGAAACACGGCGTCTGAGACACCACACTGAACTGATCTGAACTGAACTGAACTGTTAAAACTGAGACTGAACTAAGCTGACTAGTGGGAGAGGCTATAACTGACATATAACCATGTGAGCTAGACGTGGAGTCCGATGTACACACCCCGTCGGTAGGACCCAATATACCTTGCCAGGGTATAAAGGCATGAACTGTGAGATCACGGTCTGGGTATATGAAACCAAGTAAATATAATCTACGGCCTCCGTTTTTCCGTCCACCAGTTCAACGAAATGCCTCTTTATCGACATCTATAACCCAATTATTCAAAAAATTGAATCTTGCATACTTCTGGAACCTTGGTGCGCTGGAACCCCGACCCTCTCAGTGCTAAGTCCTAATACCACTAGATAATCCTACCATGACTACTACTGCCAAGCGGATAGCTCGATACTGGGGCTCAAGACTATAACTGACTCAAGAAAACTGTCTGAGAGCACCCTGAGCGTCTTATAGGACCAGATTTGGAAACTGAGTTCTAAGATTGGTCAGAGCTGCTTATCTGGAAGCATCGTAACCATATATGAACAAACTGTAATCTGAACTGGGGTCCTAAGGCTAGTCAGAGCTATTTATCTAAAATGTAATGACCGCCTAATGGACCAATAAACTAAGTTCTAAGTCTAATTCTAATAACTGGGAGGCACCACTGACACCTCAGGAAAAGACTGAAGTCAAACTGATCAGTTGACAATTTATGTAGAGTTCTGAAGAGGCTCTACATTCTAACTGAACTGAACTACTAAGCAGCTAATAGAGAACTCAACTCATTCCAACAACACTGGAATTTCACAATATGGCAAAATTTCAAGAATTAAAGAAGTCTTATCCGACAAGGCTAAAATCATTCTTATCAATGCAGTATTTACTCAACCTATATATATATAATAATAATTACTAGGAAATTCATCCCAAAACACACTTCATATAGTAGACAAAATTTAATATGCAAATAATCTTCACTCGAGAATTTAGGACTTTAATTCACTTTGGTAATAACATCGATAATTTAATTAGGAACTGATGAAGATCATATGAATAATAAACATGGATATTATCCCAGGTAAAATTAACGGAAAAAAAAACATGAAATTTCTTCGTATTCGGAAACTCAGGGCTAAAACTAATAGAGAATCTATGGGAGGATTTTTGGGGACACACGGGAAGAACAATTTTCCTTGTTGAATTCCCACATACCTGAGTTGACATTTCTTGAAGGAGAAATCTTGGACTGTTGCAATGGAGGAAAACCCTGGGCTTGCTCTGGGAGTTCTTGAAAGTCTTGTCGCTATTTTTCTGAGATTGAACGTGGGAATAAGGGGAGGAACCGTTCAAACGCCCTAATATCCCAGGGAATTTTACCTAAAACAACGTAGTTTATAGATTAAATAGGTAGTAGATTACAAAAATATCTGGGCAAAACTCTGAAATATGGTCGACTGGGTCCCAACGGGTCACTCAATGAGTCGATGGTTGGGACCATGACTCTTTGGGACCTCTCGTTAGGTATACTGCTTGAAAATCACTAAATTCATCATGAGGGACATAACAACTGGCTATAACTGGCCACGACTCGTGGCGTCAACAAGTACACTGGACAATAATTATCCAGGGCTGGACACGGTGAACATCACGACTCATCACCGGTGACCACGACTCGTGGTCACCATCCGTCAACCTCACTGCCTCGACCTGGAACAATAAGTTATCAATTGACCAGGGCCCACCTAACAAGATTTAGTGTCTAACCATGAATCATTAGGTCCTTCCGTTAGGTACACTGCCCAACTCTTAATTTCCTGATCCCGGCCTAACCACGAGTGACTTAACGGGTCGTGGGACATGACCACAACTCATTTAGTCTTCCATTGGGTGCACTGCTTCTTCCTTACCATTTCTCACTCCTCCTTCTCACAACTGACCTAGAGAGTCTTTAGGTCTCACAACGACCCATTAGGTGAGTCGTTCTGTGAAAAATTTCTGCAGATTTCCAGATTTTCTGATTTATATCTCGGATTTAGTCTTTGAGTTTCTGAGGCATTACACATTAGTTCTGCTTTATGTTCTTCTTTTATGTCTT
This sequence comes from Datura stramonium, assembly GCA_018107945.1. Taxonomy (NCBI): domain Eukaryota; kingdom Viridiplantae; phylum Streptophyta; class Magnoliopsida; order Solanales; family Solanaceae; genus Datura; species Datura stramonium. The sequence goes on from JACEIK010008896.1 coordinate 46,731, forward strand.
TTAGTTTTTAGACTTAGCTGAGTTAGTTGGGGGCTTGTCCCAACAACTCATCTCATGACTAGAGGCCTTTCAGACTTGATGTAGAGATATTCCGTGATGTTGACTTGTAGTCCCTATTAGTGTTTATGATATCTTAGATTTCCGCTCATGTTGTGATTTATGTATTATTCTGCTTAGTGTATGATTATGCTTCTATTATGCATTTATCATGAGTTAGCTTGGAGCCATTCATGGTTCTAGGTCCCATGTCGCATTCGAGGTCTATGCTCGGGTTGTTAGTATTAAAGCAGCAAGTTTAGGTGTGTCCTGGGGGTCTAAAATGGTATTAAGTAGAGTCTTTTTCATGGGTGTGAAGCGCAGTACACTTATGAGGAAGAGGCTATGAGACATTTTAGGAAATTTTCCTTCTTTCATGATCTATGTCCTGCAATGAAGTTCAACTCTCTCTATTCTTCTAACTCGTGCTATACGCGTTTGCAAAAAATGCCTCCCTGTAGAGTTAATGGAAGGAGAAATGATAATGACAATGGAAATGGGCATCAGCCAACCCCACCAGCTCCAGCAGATCCTTTGAATGAGTCGGTGACTTATGTTTAGTTTAGNCTATGAAAGCACAGGTTATTTGGTAGACAGTTGGATCTGTGAACCCCAATAGGGGTGCTACAGTGGTGAGACAGCGAGACTTCACCAGAATAAACCTGCCAGAATTTCATGGTTCCAAGGTGGATGAGGATCCATAAGAGTTTGTTAAGGAGATCCAGAAGATCACCAGATCATTTTCTAGAGAGGAGAATGCAGATTTGGCTTTTTGGACAGGTTCTTTCCTCGAGAGATGAGGGAAGCAAAGGTGGTAGAATTCATCAACTTGAAGTAGAACAGCTTGTCTGTTCAAGAGTATGCCCTGATGTTCGCTCAGTTGTCTAAGTATGCTCCGGAGATGGTTCCTGAGCCGAGGGCTCACATGAGCAAGTTTGTATCGGGAGTCTCCGACTTGTCGGTCAAGAAGTGCAGGACTGCTATACTTATCAACGATATGGATATATCTCGACTCATGATTCATGCTCAACGGATCGAGAAGGAGAAGTTGAAGGAGAAGGAGAGGGAGACAAAGAGGGATCGGATAGGATACTCTGAGTACTCCCAGTAGAGGACCATGGTGGACACCATCCGCAATCTCAGTAGAGGTTATTATCCTTAGCTCCATCTTTAGTCAGTGTCCCATCTAGGCCTAGAGGTGATTAGAGTGGTAGATATTCAGGCTCTAGAGGCCAGAGGATCTTTTCAGGGGAGTGCACTTTCCCAACTTGTAGGAAGTGTAGTAAGAACTACCCAGGAGAGTGCTTGGTTGGCTCAAATTCTTGCTTCGGGTGTGGGCAGCCCAGACATTTACTCAGGAATTTCCCATCAGCCAGACATGGTGATGGTAGAGGTCGTGCTCCGGCTACTACTTCAGCAACTCCAGAAGCTCTCCCATCTTAGCAGGACACATCTTCTAGTACCGATGTTGGACAGCGTCGGAATCGATTTTATGCACTATCATCCTGCTCCCGCACTATCATCCCTCCAGGAGTAGGAGAGCTCACCTGATGTGGTTACGGGTATGTTATGAGTTTTCCAACTTGATTTTTATGCAATGCAATATCCAGGGGCCACATTATCCTTCATGACTCCCGATATTGCTATCAGTTTTGGCATCAGTACTGGAATCCTCTCAGAACCCTTCTCGGTCTCTACTCTTATCAGTGAGTTAGTTATAGCATGACAAATATACAAAAATTGCCCTATTACATTTCTTTACAAAGTCACCTCAGCCCACCTAGTAGAGTTAGACATGACTGACTTTGATGTTATCTTCCACATGGATTGGTTGTATGCTTGCTATGCTTCAACTAATAATAGAACTCAAATAGTAGAGTTTCAATTTCCAGGTGAACCAGTCCTTGAGTGGAAGGGTAGTTGATGTCGCCAAGCGCACGTGGTCGTCAAGTAATATAGGACTGTGAAGTCCCGATATTGATCCCTCAAAGACTTGTCAGATTAATTGTTTAAGGTCAACATTTTATTTTCACTACTCAAATAAACACAGGTAAATTGGGGAAATGTTTTTGGATATTATTCTACTAACTTGAAAGATAAATTAAACTAATGAATAAAAATCATTTTTACAAATGTTTGTACTTTAAATGATGATAAGAATCTAGGGTCTTGGCACTTCTTCTTTTAGGTTGAGTATTAAGAATCGATTACACTAGACTAAACTCTTCTAAGATTGCTAGTTGCAAGTTACGATCCCATTTCTTGCTATTCTCCTGAATATCCAAGAACTATCTCATGAACCCTAACATCTATATCCCTATGGTTGAAGATACTTGTATTCAACTGAACAGGTTTGAAGGGTATATCCCTATCCTCGAAAACGAAATCAACTCTTGAAATAATTTGAACAAGATTATTGAAACCTATTATATGCTTACTTTTAACCATCTTAGTTCCCTCTCCCACGTTCAACAAAGAGCCAACAGATAATATTCGCAAGGTGATCAGGATAACGAATAATCAATTAAAACAAGCAAGCATGAACAATCTTGAATAAAGAATTAAAGTCAAGCATAAATGAATATTCAAACTTCAACCATCATCTACAGCCAAAATCCTAGAATAAGAGTTTAGCCACTCATGTTCAAGCAGAAAACTAAAGCAATCATCATTCGAATCAAAATCATAGAGTAAAGATTAAAACCTAGAAGAAAATGAAATTATGTCTCTTCCCCCAAATACTGTGAATAAAACTGATCGAAGACTCCTAACAAAATATCCTAGATGTTATATTTATAAGCAAGAAATGAAATGACTCTTTTGCCCTTGAGAAGTTCAGCTTTTAGACTTGAAAATCCTCCCCATACATTCCCTGGCACGCCGCGCCTCCCATCTTTCTAGACTGTGGCTTGAGTTTCCTCTGAAGTTTAGCCTCTGGTGCACCGCACCAGCCATTTCGCCAAGGTGTTAGTCAGATTCTACACATTAGGTACCTGGCGCACTGCACCACTCACTACACCAGAGTGTTAGAAAATTTTTCGAGTCCAGAATACCCCTGGCATGCCAAACCACTTATCTCACAAAGGTATTGATCAAAATTATTCTGATGTTTGGGCTCTAGCGCGCTACGCCAGCTATCTCACCAGGCCAACATTTTCCGAATTCTTCTTTCTTCACACCTTGGGGAATTTTTTAGGCCTTTTCCATTGATTGCCTTCTAAAATCTTCTAAAAACACTTCTTAGCTCATTAACACACATCATCATGAATTCATACATTTCACAAGGATAATAATCTCAAAACAGTGTAAAATACGGGTAAAAGTATGGCATATGGGCATAAGAATATTCCCAATAACAACACCCCATACTTAAACCATTGTTTGTCCTCAAACAATCCTTACTTATATGCACAACCATCTTTTCTCACCGCTTGTCACCTCTATCAATTCTCACTCAAGCAACTAGCATAGAGCATATGACTAAGTGGTTCATTAATTCATACAATCCACATCAAGCACACATAGAAGTTTTCACATCCGAAACTACATAACTTCTATAACTGACTCATCTTTTCAAAACAGGGCCATTATGATTAAGTATGAAACATTCAACACATAGTAAACCAACTTTGACCATGTTATGCCCTTACTTATTTGGTGATGTTCCTTTTCTCATATTACCAATTCAAAACTTGGAACATAATAAGCAAGACACACTCACTCTCACAAATGATGTATCATACACATGTAACATTTCATAGGCTTGCCCCTCATGTACAATCAGACTACTTAATCACTTCAAAGAGAGTAAGATCATAAGGAGTTTTCATGGTTCTAATATAAGTTAAGGGAAGGGTAGGAATGATTTTCCTTAGTAGTGGTTACCAGTCCTAAGCACTTTAAGACATTCTTTCATCTTTCTTGTTCACCACTTCCTCTCACTGCTCACATCTTCCTTCACTAATCCCTTCTTTTTTTCTCTTCTCATGTCCCTCTTTATACTACTTTACTGCTAGTATCTTCTTACAAATTCAACAAGAATAATCAATCATTAAAGATCTTTTCATTTACGTTCTAGCAACAAGTGGAGATTTTCTTTTGTGTGGGAACCCCTCTTTCTATCATCTCCTCTTGCCATCACTATTTTTTTTCTTTCTTTCCTTTTCCTTGACTCTTTCTACATCTGTGGAATCTTCATTCTTAAATCTCAAAGTGCCTCACACTATCTTTAGATCAAAAATTCTGAAGGTCATGCAATAAAGGAAATAGGCTTATTTTGTGGCTAAGAAGAAAATTAAGGCTTACGGCTCAAAGGGATTGACTAGGGTAGCGTTAAGGAAGGTACAACAACAATGGAAAAAATGGGTTTTCAAAGAAACGCCTTAATTACATATCACCACTTTAGAAACTAGTTATCCTATACACACTTAGGCATGTTCTAGATGTTACATCATGTACAAAACACAACAAATCAAACTCACCTCTCATGGCATCATGATCTTAGTTGGTTTCTTATGGATACATAACCACACAATAAAGTTGAATGAATCTTTCATTATTAATCCCTAAAATTGTTTTCCTTGAGTCAATTTAAAGAACATATATGTCTCTTATGGAAAGCTCACTTCTTATGCATTCACGATGACCTATTTATTACTTCTAGCTTAGCTTCTAAGTGGAATATCAAGAGAACACAAGTGTAGTTTTTGACTCCATCCTAAAAAATGAAAAAAAGTGACTAATTTCTCTTAAGACTGTTACACCCCAAAAGTTCTTAAGACTAAATTGGGGATTTGAAGTATGTTCAGTAGAAAAAGTCTGGAAATTTTTCTTAGTATGACTGAAGGTACGCATCATAGTCAGGTGGTAGAATCGTAGGAAGACCGTGGTTTAGTTTAGAGGCTTCTTTCCCTAGAACACGACTCCATACTACGAGTCGTATTTTAGTGGTCTGACTCATGGTCATAGAGTCGTTGTATACGTTTTAGTCATCAGGTGTTGGTCCTACAAGTGGGTGTATGACTCGTATTATGGAATCATGAGTAGTGGTATGAGTCACGGAAATAATCCAGGAGTTGGAGAAAATAGACTGGCAAGCTACGGGAGGAATCCACGTGTGGTAGGCCGATTGTACAACTTGTGGTACGAGTTGTATGATTGGCAGTGAGCATTTTTCCTACGAAATCATTAAGGGTATTTTCGTAAATACTAAGCTCCTAAGTCCTAAACTATATCATTTTAGACCCTGAAAGGAGTTTTTTAAGAGGGTTTATCCTATCTCAAGTCATTAGGTTTTCCCATGCATGCAAAGCTTTGAACTCTCTTGGAAGATCAATCTAGAAATTCTCTCAATTCATCCCCAATTCTCTTGGGCTTACAAAGACAAGTTGAGAATCAGTTAACCCAGGTATCTAGGGCTATGAATGAGAGTTTTATTTCACACTCATGCCCAAATTTCTCCTCAAGTTCATGAATTCAAGTGTGTGATCTTATAGGATTTTAACCCAATTTTATGAAATTCTCTATGATATGTCTATGGGTCAATTCCCCTCATGTTCTAAAGTATATTTTAAGATTTATGGGAAAATTTTATACACAATTTGATTACACATTCATGATTTCAAGTTTTAAAAAATTATTTCCTATCAGGCAATTTTTATGAAAAGTCAAATTTATGATTCATGATTTCAAGTATGATGAGATATCTAGCATGAAAATATTTATAAATTATCTTTGTATGAATCCATGATTTTGACTTATGGAGTCTATTTCAAGTATGCATAATTTTAAGATTTGGGCAAGCCCACACAAATTAAGTATGTTTTTATGATTCAGTTCAGTTTTATAAGATCAGCTTACCATATGTTTGGAGTGAATACTCCCAACTCATCTTATGGTATGTTTGGAGCTAGGACTCCCCATGTTTAGATTTCAGACTATGCATGTAATTATGATTTCAAGTTTGTTGAAAAATGATGGGAGCACTATGCATGTTTTTGGAAGTAGTGTCTAGCACCGAGTAGGCTAGGAGTTCAGATAAACACCGGTCTCAGATCTATGCACCAATGTAGGTTTACATATTTACGTTGGGGTCTCACTTGAGAGTTTTCCCCTCCCTCAAAAGGCCTTCAGCTTAATATTAATATCATCGTATCGTCCTTAACCCTAGCAAGGTTTGGACGGCTCTGCCCACTTGAGTGTGATAGTTGGGCAATCACCTAAGCTCTATCGTGATGTGTTGGTTATGACAAGTCTCCCATTGTTTCTCATGATTTTAGTTATTCATGTTCATGATTTATGATATTATGTTTTACAGTAGATTTGACCCAATGATCAGTTTATGAGCTTTTTCTTATGATTTCAACTATGACAAATCATATGATTTCTATTTTTAGCTTCGAGTCATTATACTCAAACATGATACTCAATTTATGACTATATATATGCCTCAGATTTATATTTCATCATGCGGTCCCTATTCTCATGATCTAGTTATTTATGTTTATATGCATGATTTCAGTTAACATTTACTCAGCATGTTTTACTTACCTTGCACACCCAGTACATTCCAAGTAATGACCGCATACTCTATGTTGTATAGCTTCATGATACAGGTCCGGCCGCTCAGACTCAATTCTGCCATTAGTCCAGCTTCCCGCAGTTTAGCTCAGTTTCTATCGTTGGTGAGTCCTCATCATCCGAGAACATTTAGTTTAGTGCTTGATTATGTTATTTCAGTTTCAGACTTTAGCGAGCTAGTTGGGGATGCTGTCCTATCAGCTCATCAGACAGTTTAGAGGTTTACTAGACATTATATAGATTTTTAGATTTGTCGAGTGTTGACTATATTTATGATTGTTATGTTATTCAAGATTTTGCTTATTCGTGTTTAAGATATCAGCTTCTGCCTTGATGTATACTCTTTAGTTAATATGTTCATGCCATGGGTCGACTTAAAGTCATTCATGGTTCTAGGCCCCGTGTATCGGTTCGGGGTCCCAGCTCGGGTTGTTATAAACTTGGTATCAGAGCAAAGGTTTTGAGTGTCCTAGGGTGTTTGAAAGCTGAGTTGAGTAGAGTCTTTGCCATGGGTGTGAAGCGCGCCACACTTACGGGGAAGAGGCTATAAGGAGTTTTAGGAAATTTATCTTCTTTCATGATCTATGTCATGCGAAGAAATGTCTCTCTATTCCTTATAACTCTTGCTATACACATTTGCAGAAATATTCCTCTATGTTGAGTGAATGGAAGAAGGAATGGCCATGGAAATGGTCATGACAATGGCAATGGAGACGAGCATCAACAAGCCCCACCAGCACCAACAGATCCTATGCCCGAGCAGGTCACTCATGCCAAGTTTAGAGCGGCATTTCAGATGTTGGCACAGGATATGACCTCTCAGGTCAATCAGCGGGCGGTAGCTCATGTTCCTTATAATGGGAATGCAACAGCGGCTAGAGTTTGGGACTTTCTCAAGATGGATCCACTAGAGTTTCTGGGGCCAAAAGTGGATGAGGACCTGCATTAGTTTATTGAGGAGGTGCAGAATATCACCAAGATTATGGGGTGACTAGAGAGGAGAGTGCGGATTTAGCCTCGTACCAGCTGAAGGGAGTTGCTTATATATAGTACTGCCAATAGAAGGATGGTAGAGTAGTTGAGCAGTTCCCATGAGTTTGGAGGAGTTCATGACTGCCTTCTTGGATAGGTTCTTCCCTAGAGAGTTGAGGGAGGCAAAGGCGGCGGAGTTCTTTAACTTGAAGCAGCACCAGGACTATCCAAGAGTATGTCTTGGAGTTTACCCGGCTGTCCAAGTATGTGCCGGAGGTGGTTGCGGATTAGAGGGCTCGTATGAGCAGGTTTGTGAGCGGAGAATCAGACTGACTGGTCAAGGAGTGTAAGACCGCTATGCTAAACACTGATCTAGACTTCTCATGATTAGTCATATACGCCCAGCAGATAAAGGCAGATCAGATGAAGGAGAAGGAGGGAGAGGCTAAGGGCTAGGACAGGGGGTTATCGATAGTTCCAGTAGAGGTCCGGTGGAGGACAACATCAGCACTCCCACCAGAGATTGTCAACCCCAGCGCCATCATCATCCAGTGCTCCTTCTAGATCTAGGTGTGATTAGAGGGGTAAAGCATCAGGCTCTGGAGGTTAGGGGAGCATGTCAGGAGAGCCCAGCATTCTAGTTTGCCACAAGTATGGTAGGATGCACATTGGAGAGTGCCTAGCAGGTTCAGGTGCGTGTTTTGGGTGTGGAAAGCTTAGACACCTGCTCAGAGACTGCCCTTCAGCCAGACAGGGCCATAGTAGAGGTCGTGACCCAACCACCAGTTCAGCAGCTCCACCAGCACGCTCAACTCAGCAGGGTGCATCCACTAGTGCAGTTGGTGGTTAGCGTCAGAAAAGATTTTATGCCCTCTCATCTCGCCAGAAGTAGGAGATCTCTCCAGATATGGTCACTGGTACGTTATGAGTATTCCATCTTGATGTGTATGCATTGTTATATCTAGGGGCTACTGATCACGGGCAAAACTAGCATGCCCGTGATACGCTTTACAACTTAAATTAGTCGTGTTGTCTAAGTTATTTTATACATTTTCATGTGATTTTATATAAATGTGAAGACATGTGTTAACCAACATGATTAGCCTTTGTTTTGTAGGTTTTGATGACTTTTAAGGAGCTAATCCATGAGTTGGTGAAGTAGAGGCTTGGAAATGGAATTAACACGCGAACGTCGGCAAAGAGGAGGCACAAAACAGCCCACCTGCGCATCGGCAACGTGCCACGGTAGGCAGGCTGCGCACAACAGCCCACCTGCACATTGGCAATGTTCCACGGCAGGCAGGCTGCGCGACAGGAAGCTGTCAATGCGCTGCCCAAGCAGCGTGACACGCTACCAACGCGGCAGGGTGCTGCCGAGGCCAATTTTCGGGATGATTTCCAGTGAGCTTTCGCGTTGCCTCCGTGTCACGGAGGCAGTGCTCCGCGATACACTCCGTGACACAGAGCCGTTCCACGACAGGATAAATTAAGCACGTTCTCCATTTACTATAAATAGAACCCTTAGCTCCTAAGTCCATTTGGTCACGATTTTATTCTGGAAAACTGCCTAGGAGTGAAGGGAGAAGTGGGAGAACTCATCTAGGGTTTTGCAAATTCCCTTCTCATCTACCAA
>JACEIK010008897.1:23689-36456 GCA_018107945.1 Datura stramonium
TTGAACTTGATAGTTAGATGAATTGGTCCAGTCCTTGTGGGTTCGACATCCGGCTCTTAAAAAGGGCCACTATATTACTTGTACGACCCGTACACTTGCGAGGAATCAATAATGCCATGGGTTGACTTGGAGCCTCTCGGGGTCCCCTTGTCCCGTGTTACGACTAGGGTGTGAACTCGGGTCGTTACAAAAACTGAGTTGCCAAAAGTCCTTTGCCAATGTGAGAAGGAGAGAATTAGAATTTTAAGTTGATGATTGGGTATTTCTGAAGGTGTCTCCCATGAAGGGAGTGATGAGATTTGGAAATAAGGGGAAACTTAGTCCCCGCTATGTTGGCCCGTATCGGATTGTGAGACGTGTTGGCAAGGTGGCTTATGAATTGGAGTTTCCCTTAGAACCTTGCTTATGAATTGGAGTTTCCCTTAGAATTATCTTTTGTGCATCCTGTTTTCCATGTATCGCTCTTAAATAAGTGTTTGGGTGATCCAGCTCTAGTTGTCCCGATGGACAGCGTTGGTGTGAAAGACAGCCTTAGTTATGAGGAGGTTCTGATAGAAATACTGGATCGTCAAGTTAGAAGGCTAAGGAACAAGGAAGTAGCTTTAATTAAGGTGTTATGGAGAAATCAGCATGTTGAGGGAGCTACGTGGGAAGCCGAAACAGATATGATGGCTAGATACCCACATTTATTCTCTACCGGCTCAATTCCATCTTGATATATCAGTTTTGTCCTAAAATCCTATTTAGTTTTCATGTGCCCAAGTTTCTTTTATGTATATGTATGTATGTATAATTCGTGACTTCAGTTAAGCTATGTAGTTTGAATCAGAGATAGTCATTCCGTCAGTTTTCTGGCTTAAATGATCAGTATTTGAATATGATGATTGCATTTCTCTATTTTTCTGTATGTTTTCCAACATTCAAGAATGAATGTTCCTAAGGGGGAGATATTGTTTATACCTTGAGAGCCCAAAGATCAGATCCGGGAATTGAAACGGAGAAAAACATAAAATCTGGCATCAGGCGCAGAACAGTTCATGAGGTGACCCGTGAAGAGCATCCATGAGTCGTGATGTGGCCTAGGAGATGAATTTGAAGTTTGGGAAATGAGATCCCCATGGGCGTGACCAAAAGTTGGTCAGGCACCACGACTCGTTAGATCAGTCATGGGAGGTGGTGATTGAGAAAAGAGAAAAAGGACGGCAGTGGACTTAACGGAAGGACCCCACAAGTCGTGGTCAGTCACCACGATTCATGGGGAGGGTCGTGAGCAGCAGGATGAAGCAAGGTAAAAATCATAGGCAGTGTACCCAATGAGTGGTGACCACGAGTTGTGGTCACCAGGTAACGAGTTGTTAAGTCTTCGCTCACAAGCCCATAAGACTTGCGAAGCAGTGATCCTGACGGATGACTCCACCAGTCGTGGGCCATGATGATGAGTCGTTAGGTCCCTTGTTGAGACCAGCTGGCAGTTATTTTCTGCGAATTTAGTAAGGGCTTTTCTATAATTCCTAAGATCCTAAGGCCTAAACTACGTCATTTTGAGTTATGAATGATGACTTTTAAAGGGGTTAAATTCATTTTAGGCCATATTCATCCATGCATGCAAGGTAGAAGGTGAGAGAGGGTGATCAAGCTTAGTGTTCTTCAATTTCTCTTCAATTTCTTCTGGGCTATCAAAGAAGTGTAAGAATCAGCTACCAACATGTATGTAGGGTTATGAATGGGTGAATTCTTTCGCACTCATGCCCAATCCCTCTCTATATCATGAGATTTTTTTGTCTAATCTATAGGGTTTTATCCCAATGCATGAATATCCTATATTCTCTACATTGGTATGATTTAAATATGTTTCTACTATTGAATTATGAAGCATGGGCAGGTTTTATATTATTTTCAGTTGAAAAGCATGTTTCAAGTCCCAATTATACTTCAGCTTGTGGTATGGTTTGAGTTAAAGCTTCTCATATGCATGATTTCATATTTGAGATGTATCTGATTATTGAGCTTCATCAATAGATGATGTTGAGCTTCGTTGAATAACAATGTAGAGCATATGCATGTTTTTGGGAGTAGTGTCTAGCACTGAGTAGGCTAAGGGCTGATCACCCTATGCCTCAGAACTACACGCCAATGTAGGTTTATACTATTATATATATTACTACTTCGGGACCTCCTTTATGAGCTATCCCCGGCCCTATTGGCCCACGAGCTTGATATCGATATCATGGTATCGTCCCTAGCCTAGCAAGGCTTTGGGCGGCTCTACCCACTTGAGTGTGATAGTTGGGACCACGTAAGCTCTATCGTGGTATGACGGTTAAAATATGAGTCTCCCATTGTTCCTCATGATTTCAGTTATGCATGTTTATCATTCATGAGATTTCTATATCTATACATGTTCTAAATCAGGTTTGACTCAACGTTCAGTTTTACTCATGACTATCAGATTTCATCTTTGAGTCAATCAATTCAGTTATTATGTTATGTTATGTTATGATGAGATCATGATTTCATAAAGAATGTATGCAAGCCCTACTCTCAAATTCTTAAATGTTTATGTATTACATTATGCATGTTTTAAAGTGATTTACTTACTTAAGCAATTTTACTTACCCTGCATACTCGGTACATTCCACCTACTGACCGCATACTCTATGTTGTATCATTTCATGATGCAGGACCCGGCTCCCAGGCTCAACCCCGTTCATAGTCAATTCTCAGAGTTAGCACCTCGCGCTGTGGTGAATCCTCATCTCCCAAGGACCAAGCTTGTTTAGATTACTCTATGTATTTTCAGTTTTAGCTTTATGGAGTTAGTTGGTGTCTTGTCCCATCAACTCGTCATGTTTAGAGGCTTTTAGATAAAGGATGTATTCAGCTTCAGATTGTGTATTCTGATGTTATGTTTAATACAGACTTCCGCTATAATTATCTTGTCGATTCTTCAGTTTTATCGATTGAGTTAGATGTATGGTCATGTAATGGGTTGACTTAGAGTGTCTCTGGGCTCCTTGTCCTGTGTTGCGATTCGGGCCTCCTTTCGGGTCATGACACATGTTTTGTGTGCTCAACATGAAGGGGCACTATGCCATTTGCAAGGGCTGCTCAATCACCGTAGAAAAGCGGTTTGACTTGGTGCGGTTTCCGAGTGACCTCCCCAATATCACCGCTCAGTTCACGGATAGGGAATGGCACACTTTTGCCAATCCTCTCCCAGACTATTATCCAAGCTTGGTGCTGGAGTTCTATGCTTACTACCAGGCTAGGCAGGAAAGCATGAACCATAGAGGCAAGGTCGAAGAACTCCCCTGCTAGCCTTTAGTCATGGTGCGAGGGGTGGAGGTGGACATCACTCCAACAGCCATCAACTATCTATTCTGGGAGGACGAGATTGACACTGGCTCAGAGTACATGTCTAGAATTGCTGAAATGAACTAATTCACTTGGATAGCTCCTATCATTATAGTCGACACACCTTTCTGGGCTACTATAGGCGGCGAAAGTTCTCACCATGATCTGAAATTTGAGGCCAATTTATGGCTAGATTTCATCTATGACCGCATCATGCCTTCCAAAAATGAGCGGCGGGTCATCTTGGAAGTGGCTATTCTTATAGCTTTCATCATCATAGGGGTCCCCATAAACTTTGGGGAGATTGTGGCTCAGAAAATGAAGAGGAAAGAAACACAGGCCAACACTTCCATGCCATATGCCATGCTGATTTCTCAACTGTGTTTGCGAATTGGAGTGCCACTGTTCCCGGATGAGACCCCTGTCCCTGCTTCGGGTGTAATCACATTAGACCGGAAGAGAGACCTGGAGGCACCCACAGTCAAGCGGAAGAGGATGCAGGCTTTTGATTTGCCATAGGGTCCTTATGGTTCTGAGCAATCTCCCCAAGCCCCAGATTTGAATATGCCTCACCAAGAAGCTTCAATCCATACCTCTAGTGACGTACCTATGCCGGGAGCATCACCCCCTCCAAAATCTTCCCAATCAAGCAGTCTCCACAAACTGGTTGAAATGACCAACTCTCATGAGAGTCAGCTTCAAAAGCTAGTTAGGAGTCTCCCTGCTCTCATCTCCCAAATGGTTAAAAGGATATGAAATCTATGTATGAGAGCCTGACCACACTCTGCAAGCGGGTAGATGTTGTGGAGGGGGATGTCACCTCTCTCTGAACTAAAGTAAGGGAGTGGAAGAGTCATACATCTGTGGAGGTGCCTGAATTGAGTTCTCTTGACGCTGCAATGGTTGCCTCTTCTACTGTTCGAGGCCCTCTAGATGATTTGTTTGGGGGCTTGGGAGATGACGCTAAGGATCCAGGTGATGTAGGCTTTGATGGTGAGGCAGGAGAAGGTGTATACTATGATTTGGATGATGAGGAGTGACCCGCTCACGGAGTCTCTCTCCCCCTTTATTTTGAATACCTACATTGGGGACAATGCAGCCTTTAAGTTAGGGGTGGGGTGAGTGTTTTATCTAGGCGGGGGGTCATTTATTTCTTATTTTATATATGTTTGGATATAGCCCTTTTCGGGCTTTTGTTCTTGAATATCTAATGAAAAGTGGTGAGTCTTTGTCGGGATCCTAATTTTTTTTAGTATTGATGATGATTGCCCTTGTTGGGCTGGTTCTGTTGATGAAATTTTGAATGAATGATGATCAGTGCGTTAGTGTTGGAAAAAGGGTCCTGGCTTTGAATCGTCAATTGTTATCTTATGGTCCAAACTCTTTTGTTCTCCTATGTATATAGTAGAATAGCAATAAAACTCCAAGGTTTTTATTCATACCACGATTCTTTCCCGAGGAGCAGTTTTTTTGTTTTTCTTCATTTTCTTTTCTTCTATTTTCGAACCGGGTTGGACCTTCTCGATGACAGATTGTGAGGTGACTCTCTTAAGAGAAAATTCCATGTCTTTCTTGAGTCTTTTATGGAGTTGTTTTAAGAGGTACCACCAAAAAATTTGAAATGTGGCATGAAAATGGGAAAAGAAAAATGGGCATTTGAAATGAGAATGTAGCACTCTTTGTCATACATTGTAGATTCCTTGTTTGGCTTATGAATTTGCATGCTCTAATGTCTTGAATCAAGATCTTGTGATGCTAATGACTTTTGTGGACTCTTTGGGTGTCATGCCTTGTGTGGTAAGGATCTTTGTGAATCGCATGCATAGCTTCTTGTCTAGAACTTGCCCTAAGTGTGACTCAAGGAGAAATCCTAGATGTAGATGAACTTAGAACATGATCTTAGGCCCTCTTTGTTAAGTCACCTCACCCATAATGACCTCCTTGAACATTAATCTTTGATAGCCAACGTTTGAGCCTTAGACCATTTCTTTGAAAAACACATTACAAGCCTAATGACTATTTTTAATCCATCTCTTTGACACCCATCCTCCCTAACTGCTAGTGATGAAACAATGAAAAATGGGTCTTGAAGCCCAAGAAATGGGGAGTAATAGGGGAGTGAATGTGAAACGAGGGAAAGGCCTATGTTTGGGGGTTAGAAAGAGTAGGGGAAAATGAGAAGCCTATAATTGAGGTAGCACCAAAATGTGATGAGATGAGTGAATCGATGGATTGAAAGACCTCGAATCATCAAAAGAGGAAGAATAGTTAATAGGTGCAGATAAGGATAAATGTGAAATTCATAGATGTTATAAGGATGACTTGTGTTACAAAAAAGATGAAGATGATGAACAAGGAGAAATAAGGTGGAGTGATCTAAACAACATGATCGGATGTTACAAGCATTTGTAAAGGCATTAGGGAGGCGTTAGTCACTAAAGCTAAACATTTATCCTATCCTTAGCCCTAGCCTTCATTATGACCCACAAGTCCTAAGTGATTTTGAGTGCAGTTTCTCTATATTAATGGCGAATTACACGAAGGGCGAACCTATTGATCGAGTTGTGTGAATAAAGATTTTTTTGGGGAGAGTGAGCGTGATCATTTTTTTATACAAATCCTTGTGTGTGTGCATTGGCTCATGATAAAAAAAGGATTCTCTCTTTTGTGAGTGGCATCATTCCTTTTAAGGCCACACTTGCATTAAGGTAAATGAGTGAATGTGGCATGAGTAGTGAGAGCTCTAAGGCAAACTTTGAATGTGCAATGATTATGAATTGAGATGCTGATAATGTCCAAAATATATACTTAATTCAAAGAATATACACGGCCGAAGCATCAAAACAAGTAACCCGACGAGTGCTAGGGTCGAATCCCATGAGGACTAGGGAATGATAATTTAGAGTGTCGATTGAGAAATTGATGTTAGCTTGCACCACATAGATTTAATATAAAAACAAATAAAATTAGGGGAGTTGAAACTTTCATAGAATTGTATTGGTTGATTTAGTGAAGTAAAATAGCAAGATCAGCTAAGTTGTGTACAAGGGTGTGAAATACTAGAGGTGCAGTATAGATGAAATACTAACTAGATCGAGATATGCCAGGTCATCTCATAAGTTCAATAAGTGTAAATAATCTCGGGAAGTGGGTAATCTCAGCTTCTCAGCCTATTGACTACCTCTTGGTAGAGTTTTATCAAAACTCTAGACACAACTTAGCTCAACCCAATTTGATTTGGGTTAGCAACTGAACTATTCCTAGATATTAGTTGCCAATACGGAATGAGAAAGCAATTTCAGCTATTTCTAACCTAATTTCACAATTTCTTATCCATGCCCACTATTAGATTCTCTTCCAATACTTAATTATTCTCTCTCAAGTAAGAATCAAGCAAGAATAAATAGACTCATATCGTAATCTATGGATCTTTATTAATAGATTGAAGAGAATCTAATAGATTTACATTTAATTGAACAACATGAAGATGACTCTAGCAATACCCAATCCAATTAAGTATTCATCATCACACACCTCTAGTTAATGATTTTAGCTACTCATAGTTAAGAAATTCAAAAACACATTCATCAATAGCATCATTGAATTTAATAGMAAGAGTAGATAAATCAACTTCACAAAATATTCTTCAACAATAGCTGAAACTTACTAGTACAAAGAGGAAATAGAACAGAGTACTTTCTACAATTTTCAATCAAAATCTCCCTCTCTCAGCTAAGAGAATGTTTTGCAGCTAAAAGGGGAAACAATGATGTAATTTAAGCTTTGTTCTCTCTCAATATCTCTATTTCTATCTCTCCTTCTTCATATCTCAGTACAAAATACTTTATTTCTTTTTATACCCTGAATAGTAGGGCATTTTTCATCTCTTTTCCAATGTTGGACGATTATACCTTATGAGCACCATTTTGGAACTGGCGGAAGAACCGACGGTTCACCGGTTACAATCCGTGAACTTCCAGGTGTCACTAAATTCCAGTGAACACCGGCGGTTCACTCGGCATTTCGCCGATGCGAATCCATGAACCGCCGAGTCTTTAGTCCATTTTCCAAACCTTTTGAGTATCATAGGCTTTCCCTTCACGTAATTCACCACTAATGTAGAGAAGTTGCACCTAGAATCATTTAGGACTTGTGGGTTATGATGTAGGCTCGGGGTGAGGGTAGGATGAACATTTGGCTATAGTGACTAGATCCTCCCTAATGCTTTTTGTGACATACCTTACATCAATTCCACTCACTTAACCTTCTTTCATTGTTGATGACTTTCATTTCTTTAACACTCCCCTTTATAACCCCTTTTTGCTTTTACAACTAGCCTTATTACATCAAGAGGAAACGCCAATCACACAAATTGTCTTTTTCTCTTTGCTTTATCTTTTGGTGCACTTTGACAAAAGGCGGTGTTCCCTTCACACTATAATTCTTATCTTCCCCCTTTGTTTTTCATACCCCCAAACGTAGGCTTTTGCCTCATTTTTCACAAACGTTTTTATCACTCCCTCTTTCTTAGGTCGTATGCCTCATTTCATCACTTATCTTTTCACTAGCATTTAGGGAGAATGGGGGCCAAAAAGACGTATTAAGAATGGTCTCAAGGCTTGTAATCTGGTTTCCAAGTAAAGGGTTTTCTCAAGGCTTGTAATGTGGTTTCCAAGTAAAGGATTTAAGGCTCAACATTGGCTAACAAGCATCAATGCTCATGGAGGGCATATGGGTGAAGTGACTAGACAAAGGAAAGCTAAACTCATGTTCTTGGTGCAACTACATCTAGGATTTCGCCTTGAATCACATTTGGGGCAAGTTCTAGACAAGATTTAATGCATGAGATTCATCAAGAATGTCCTTACCACACAAGGAATCACCCTTAAAGGGTCTACAAGAGTCATTCTCGACACAAAACACCAAATTAGGACATCAAAGTAAGCAAACATTATAAGTCAAACAGGGAATTTATAATGTACGAAAAAGAATGCTATGCTATGGTGTCAACACTTGCTCATTATCTTCATTCTCATGCCCTTGTTTTCAAAATTCCATTTCAACAAAAAAAATCAGTGGTGCCTCTCAAAACAACTTCACAAAAGACTCAAAGAAACATGGCATTTTCCCTTAAGAATGTCGCCACTCAATCCATCATCAGGAAAAACCAACTCAGTTCGACAACAAAAATAACAAAAATAAAAGAGAATGCTCCTTGAGAAAGAACCTTGGTCAAAAGAAAACCCTCGGAGTTTTAACTTCTACACTATTATTTACAACGGTGAAAAAGGAATAAGACTTTGGGGTCATTTCATTCAAGATTTTTAATATTTTGCAATTCAAAGCAAAGACCCCATTTAGTCATTAATCATTCATCATAAATAAAACAACTTGAACCAAATCATTCATTCATTCTTTTGAAGACAGGACACACCTGACAAGGGCAATCACCAATCATTGAAATAAAACCTAACAGCCCGACAAAGGCTAGACTTACTCAAATTCAAACAAAACATAAAAACATCAAAAGAAACATTCATCCCTGGCCCCCTCATCAATTATGCTCATCCCTCCCCACTTAAGAGCATACATTGTTCCCAATGTAATTATGCAAAAAGGAAAGGGACAAGGAACTCCCTGAGTGGGTTACTCCTATTCATCGTCAGCATCTGCCTCACTACCATCACCACCGCTGGCCTCACCTAGCCCAGTGAAATCATCTCCCAGCCCTTCAAACAGATCATCAATTGGCCCCAAAACTGAGGAAGGAGCACCCATTGCAGCATCCAAGGTGCTCATGTTGGGCACTTCTACTGATGTCCGACTCTTCCACTCGTGCACCTCGGTTCGGAGGGAAGTGACTTCCCCTTCTACTGCATCCACCATATTGCATAGAGTGGCGACATTCTCATACAGTGACTTGAGCTCCCTCTTGATTGTTTTAGCAATGAGTGCTGGGAGGCTCTTAGCCAAACGTTGAAGTTGGCTTTCGTGCGAGTTTGTCATCTCCACAAGTCGATGGAGACCACTTGGCTGAGAGGATTGTGGAGGGGGAGAAGCTCCTCGCTGAGGCATGTCACCCGATGCTTAGCCCGACATTTCAGGCTGCGGCACATTTGACTCTAGGATGATTGGTGATTGGGCTAACCCGTGGGAGAGGGATCCTTCTTGCACTCCAAAGGCCCGCAGTCACTTTCTTTTCACTGCCGGTGCCTCGGCATCTCTGTTCCGCTCAATATTTATCACACCCAAAGCAACGAAAGGAGTTTCATCCGGGAATAGAGTCACCCCAGCTGCTGTGCAGAGCTGGAAAATTAAGACAGCATAGGGCATTGAGGTACTGGAATGCCGGGCCTTGTTCTTCATTTGTTGAGCGACAATTTCCTCGAAGTTAATGGGGACTCCCGTCATTATGCAAGCAATAAGGATGGAGGTTTCAAGGATGACCCTCTGCTTAATTTTATAGGGGATAATCTGAGCACAAACAAAATCGAGCCACAGCTTGGCCTCGAACTTCAAGTCGTGGTGAGAGATTTCGCCACCCATAGAGGCCCAAATAGAATTACCAGCAGCTATGATGCAGCCTACCCAGGTGAACTGATCCTTCATATCCACCACCCTTGCCATGTACTCCATAGCGGAGTCAACTTTGTCGTCCCAGAACAGGTAGTTTATGACCGTCGGGGTTATATTAACCTCCACTCCCCAGATCGTCACTGATGGAAAGCACGGGAAATCATCCACTTTGCCCCTATATTGCATACTCTCATGTCGGGCCTGAGATGAGGCGTAGAATTCAGCTACCAAGCTGGGGTAGTATGGTGGAAGCGGGTTGGCAAATGCATGCCACTTCCTGTCGATGAATTGCGCGGTGATGTTGGGAAAATTACCTTTTAGCCCTGCCAAGTCGAACCGCTTCTCCATAGTGATTGAACTGCCTTGGCAAATGATGTAGTTCTCTTTCATATTGGGGACGCAAAATATTATTGCCTCCTTTGTATTTGCCCGAGGTGGGACAGCCTTTGCCTTGCCCTTGCCTTTGCTAGCAGAAGAAGCAGGGGTCATTCCTTTTTCTGTGTTTCTTGTTCAAGACATGGTTTGTTTTTCTGCAAGAATTATGTTAGTGACAAGAATTTGAAGTAGAAATTAAAAAAAACTAGTCTAAGGAAGGACTGAGAAATAAGGGAAAACCAAACAATCATTTAACGAACCAATAGAACCGACGGAGAACCGGCGGTTCGCAGAAGGCATTTCGCGGACCGCCGATTGCCCGTCAATGCCTTACAGAAAACTGGGCAAGTGAGAAGGTTTCATCAATTTAAGTAGTGAATCACCATTCTAGGTTCGTGAATCACCGATGTAGCACGGGATCTACTCAGTGGCCAAAGCCAATTTTCAAAGTGAACCGGTGCTTAATCGGTGATTCGCTGAATCTGACCGGCGAATCGCCGGACCCTGTCATCCCTAAATTTTAACTCACTATTCATAGGCACCCATTAACACACACTCACATCAAACATAATAAAAGTATCACTACTCCATTCAAACACATTTATTACGTTTAGCCCTTAAGAATGGCGTCACCTGGTCTATTATCGGGCAAAATGTCGTGCTTTATGAAAATGGGCTACTCAGACTTCACCCTTTTCATAATTTCAAACACAAAAGCACATCCCCATCCATTCAACAAGCATGTATTATTCGAAAATTCAACAAGGAAGGAAAGAAAGTACTACTCCGAATGAATTAGGCTCCAATGATAAAATAAAGACAAGGGCAAGAAAATTGTTACCAAATTGGGAGATTGCTTGCACACACTTGACTTTCAGAAAGGGCTTAACTAAATGTTGAAATGGCACCTTGAGATAGATGTAGTGAAGAGAGTGTGAGTGAAGTGAGTGTGTTGGTGAAATATGGAGGGGGTTTTATAGGTGAAGGATGGAAATGTGATAGGTGAGGAGAAGGTGGAGAGTTTAATGTGGGTGTGTTGGTGGGAAGTGAGAAGGTGGAAAGGTTGAAAATTGATGATTATGGGGAATTGGTAATGTTGGGTAATGGAAAGAAAAAAATGGAATGAAAAAGTGTTGGGAAAAGGGGAACTATGAGAATATTTGCAGAATAAGGTGGTTGGTCAGGTATATGGGATTTTGTGGGCCAACTTCTTAAATTCATTTTGTAATAACTTTGCACCTCAATCGGCGTGTCATCAGTGTTCGCCAAATTACATCGGCGGTTCATCGCTGTGATTTATTTTTCCCCGTGATGTGTTTCTTGTCGGCGATCTATCGGCAGTTCGCGAATTGCATCGGCGACTCACCGGTTACCCGCCGCTTTTATGGTCGAGCTTCAGGTTTCCTGTTCTCTATCGGCTATCCATCGGCAACCCACGGATCTGATTTGACGGTTAACTGATGGGCCCACCAGTTCTTCGATCCAAACCTCAGCCTTCTGCTTTTTGCTCACTTTCATTGGTGGTTCGCGTTTCTGGACCGGCGACTCGCCAGTCCCTCGTCGTTCTTTCCATCATGGTTTGCTTCTTCCTTTGTTCCTCATTTCACAGCTCCTACACAAATAAAAATAAAAAAACATCAAATAATTCAGTAAAAACTTGAGTTTCCTCCTAAGAAGCGCCTTAGTTAACATCGTGGCAGGACGTAGACCCATTTTTTTTAGCAACTCTCTTCCGACGAGTCATCATCCAACTCCATATCCTTAAGCTCCAATCCCTTGTCCTCATTGTCATTTTGCAATACTCCAAAGATGACCTCCTCACTCCCAACCCAAAATTTTAGCTCTCCAAGCTCCACGTCCACCGCAGCTCTCCCCGTAGCCAACAATGGTCTTCCCAAAATAATGGAAACCTCTGCATCCATCTCACAATCCAAAATAACAAAATCAGCTGGTAGAATAAATTTTTCCACTCTCACCAGCACATCTTCTAGCACCTCCACCGGTCTTTTTATTGACCTATCTTCCATTAGCAACCTCATTGATGTTTGTTTCGTGCTTCTGAGTCCCAATTTATTAAAAATGAGCAGGGGCATCAAATTTATGCTGGCGCTGAGATCACATAGGGCCTTTTTAAACACACATATCCCAATTGTGCATGGAATTGAAAAAGCTCTGGTGGATCCTCCCTTTTGGGGGCAAGATTACTCATCATCACCGCACTACAATGGTGCGTTTTCTCTTCATTGCCTGCATAAAGTACCTTTTTATTCTTTAGAAAGTCCTTCATGAACTTTGCATAACCGGGCATTTGGAGTAAAGCATTCACTAACGATATATTTATGGACAATGTTCGGCCCTTTTTGATGCGTACCGCAAGTGTACGGGTCGTGCAAGTAATATAGTGGCTCTTTTAGAGAACCGGAATGTCGAACCCACAGGGACTGGACCCATTCCTCTAACTA
>JACEIK010008897.1:37210-57589 GCA_018107945.1 Datura stramonium
TGACCAATTGGATTTAGGAGCTAAGGGACCTATTTATAGTAAATGAAAAACGTGCACAATTTAGCCTGTCGTGGAACGGCTCCGTGTCACGGAGTGTATCACGGAGCACTGCCTCCGTGACACGGAGTGTATCATGGAGCACTGCCTCTGTGACACGGAGGTAACGCAGAGGCTCTCTGGAAATTGCCTCCGGAAGCTAAAACTACCGAGTGTCACCGCGCTGCCGGCGTGACACGCTGCTCATGCAGCGCGTTAGTAATCCTCTATCGCGGAGCTGGCACGGCGTGGCACGTTGCTGGCGCGCTGGAGCTTGCCTGCCTGCTGCATCTGCTCGTGTGCCTGGCATAGGCGTGGCACGGCGCTGGGGGCAGCACACGCACAGCGTGGCACGCTGCCTGGCACGGCCAGCCTTGCCATGGCCTACTCCTTGCCGACTTTCGCCCATTGCTCCTGACTCCATTCCTCTACTTCACCAACCTATAAATTAGTTCCTCAAGATCATTGAAACCTTCAAAACAAGGACTAATCATGTTGGTTAGCACATATATTCATATTTATATAAAATCACATGAAAATGTATACAATTACTTAGCTAAACAAGACCAGACTAAGTTATCAAGCGTCACTTGGGCATGCTATTTTGCCCGCGATCAGACAACTTGCTAAACATGTCAACAAACTTCCTAAACTGGTTATCCTTCTTCTTCTTGGTCAGCCGTTGTGGATAATGAGGTAGGATTCTTGATTCAACCCTATCATCAATCGAGGTCTTCATGCCCGCCTCATCATCAACAGCATGGAGGAGGATTTCATCATCATTTCCCTCTTTTTCCTCCTCAATCTTTTCTTCATTCTTCATAGTCATTGGTGTTTTATTGACTTCATTTTCTTCAACTGATTTCAGGCTTTCCCCCTCACTAGGCTTCACCAGGGCATCTCCAATCACCTTACCACTCCTAGTGACAATGCCCATGCATTGACCATTTTTCTTGGGATTGGGCATTGTGTCACTAGGTAGTGTTCCCTTCATCCGGGGATTCATTTGAGCCGATAGGTGATTCATTTGGTCTTCCAAATTCTTGATGGAAGTTGGCGTGAACTCACTATTTGAGCGAGGTTAGACACCTTACCTCTCAATTCCTTTACCCCACTCTCGGTCGACTCCACCTTTTAGAAAACTCTCGATAGCATTTCTTCAATTTTTGAATTGCCCGCATCACTCACGCCTGACTGATTTTGAGAATTCCCAACCTTAGGAGGTGGAATATATGGGTTCGAACTCCTGTGATATCGATCACTCTCTTGTTTTGGCTCTCTATTACCCCACCTTTCATTCATTTTAGGCCATCCTTATGGCTCACGATTTCTCCGAACTTGGTTGTGATCCCTTGGGCGCCATGGGCCTTGATTTACTCCTTGGAAGCCAGGTCGAGGACCTCCCATTTGGTTGCCCATATATTGGCATTCTTCTTCATATCTCAACGGTGATGACTCTCCTTCATATTGTAAGGGATCTTGCATTCCCATGGAATTTACAACCTTTGGCCCTGCTCCCATCACGTGCTTGATCATCAATTCTAATTGTGTCATCATCTTGGCAAGATTTCATCCCACTCTTCATCCTGTTTCCGCAACTTCGATGCCAATGCATTCTAACTAATCTCATGAGTGGACACACATGTTTCTCTTGTATGCCAGGCCCTGTTGGTCTTTGTCATTTGATCTAGGAGAGCTTTGGCCAACCCGTATGTTTGGTCCTTAATAGAACCACCAGTTAGGTTGTTGGCTACGGACTTGTTGATTGAATCAAGGGCCTTAAAGAATTTTTGGAGAATCACTCCATCCGGCAATCCATGACTTGGGCAAAAAGCAACCTTCTTTTTAAACCTTAACCACGCCTCGTGTAAAAGCTCTCCCGGTTCTTGCCTGAAATTTGTAGTTTCATCCCTCAACTGAAGCATCTTTGATGGAGGGAAAAAATGGTCCAGGAAGGCCTCGGTTAGCTTTTGCAATGAAGTAATACATCCCGGAGGGAGTTCCTCTAGCCACATTGTTGCCTCCCCCACCAATGAAAAAGGAAAGAGTCTCAACCTGATTGACTCTTGACTGATATTTGTTATATTGAAGGGCTGGCATATTTCCAAGAAATTCCTCAAATGACGATTCGCATCCTCACTTGGTTTTCCGCCAAAGAGCCCCTTCATTTGCAACAAATGAAGCATGGTGCTGGTGACATGGAACACTGCATTCCCTATTGTTGGTGGTAGGCGAATAGCTCCTGCAACTTCCGGCATCACCGGATTATCTTCCTTGAGTTCCATGTTACCCTCCACTGAGCTATCCCCTGCTTGGGAGTGATGACTCATGTGGTTATGAGCTCCTAACAACACATCAAACTCATGTTAAGTAACTACAATGCAAAACTATTTCAACTTAACAATCAATACAAGATCATCAAGCGCTAGTCCCCAGCAACGGCGCCATTTTTGATAACGTCCAGAATATATCCTTAATTCAAAGAATATACATGGCCGAAGTATCAAAATAAGTAACCCGTCGAGTGTGGAGGTCGAATCCCATGAGGACTAGGGAATGATAATTTCAAGTGTCAATTGAGAAATTAATGTTAGCTTGCACCATGTAGATATAATATAAAAATAAATAAAATTGGGGGAGTTGAAACATTCAGAGAATTGTATTTGTTGATTTAGTGAAGTAAAATAGAAAGATCAGCTAAGTTGTCAACAAGGGTGTGAAATACTAGAGGTGCAGTGTAGATGAAATACTAACTAGATCAGGACATGCCAAGTCATCTTATAAGTTCAAAAAGTGTAAATAAGCTCAGGAAGTGGTTAATCTCAGCTTCTCAGCCTATTGACTACCTCTTGCTAGAGTTTTATCAAAACGCTAGCCACAACTTAGCTCAACCCGATTTGATTTGGGTTAGCAACTGCACTATTCCTAGCTATTAGTTGCCAATAAGGAATGAGAAAGCAATTTCAACTATTTCTAGCCTAAATTCACAATCTCTTATCCATTCCCACTACTAGATTCTCTTCCAATACTTAATTATTCTCTCTCAAGCAATAATCAAGCAAGAATAAATAGATGCATATCATAATCAATGGATCTTCATTAACAGATTGAAGAGAATCTAATAGATTTACACTTAATTGAACAACATGAAGATGACTCTAGTAATACCCAATCCAATTAAGTATTCATCATCATGCACCTCTAGTTAATGATTTAGCTACTCATTAAGAAATTCAAAAACACATTCATCAATAGCATCATTGAATTTAATAGCAAGAGTTGATAAATCAACTTCACAAAATATTCTTCAACAATAGCTAAAACTTACTATTAGATAGAGGAAATAGAACAAAGTACTTTCTACAATTTTCAATCAGAATCTCCCTCTCTCAGCTAAGAGAATGTTCTGCAGCTAAAAGGGGAAACAATGATGTAATTTAAGCTTTGTTCTCTCGCAATATCTATATTTCTATCTCTCCTTCTTCATATCTCAGTACAAAGTACTTTTTTTCTTTTTATACCCTAAAAAGTAGGGAACTTTTCATCTCTTTTCCAGTGTTGGAAGATTATACCTTATGAGCACCATTTTGGAAACGGCGGAAGCACCGGCTGTTCACTAGTTACAATCCGTGAACTTCCGGGTGTCTTTTCTGCATCTTCACTAAATTCCAGTGAACAACGACGGTTCACCCGGCATTTTGCTGATGTGAATCCGTGAACTGTTGGGACTTCAAGCCATTTTCCAGAAATTTTGAATATCATTCGGTGACTCACCATTGGAAAGTTGCGAACCGTCGGTGGCATTAATCCTCTAAGGCAGTGATATTCAGCCCATGGCCGGTATTTCACCGGTTTACCTCTACGAATCGCCGATTAACTCTCACTCCCTTCTTTTTGCTCTATTTTTTCTCTTTTCTTCACCTTTTTCCCATCTTCACACAACGAAATCAAAATGAGCATAAAATCCAAATAATCAACTCAAGAGCAAAATAAAAACTCAAGTTTAGAGCCTAATGAGTTGGTAAATTACCAATCATCAGATGCTATGTGTATTTCGTGGATAAAGTATGTCGTTGTTTTGCAAAATGAAAGCACTTGTGTATCATATTTTTGAATTGTGGTGGCCTCTTGAAATTTTTCCACTTTTGTTTTTGGAAAAATTTCTTCTCTTTTTTTATGAGTTGGTGAGAAGTTTTGGGTTGTCAAAGATTAAGTGGTCATTGATGTATAAACTCGTGTGGAGTGGCATGTTTCTCAACTGACAAGAATTTCATTGCTTGAGGACAAGCAATGGTTCAAGTTTTGGGGTTCGATGAATTGGTAATTTTCCAACTCATTTGGCTCTTAAGCATGAGCTTTAGCTTAGTTTTCAAGTCATATAGATGAATTTTATGCCCTTTTTACCTTTGTATTTGTAGACATTTGAGTTGAAGAAAAAGAGCAAGAATTAGAGTAAAAAGAAGGAAATCAGGTGAAAACTGACTGGTGACATCGGCGAAACGCTGGTCAAATGCAGAAGACCACTAATTTGAAGAAAAACTGCAATCGGCGGTTGCGGTCATCAACCAGTAACTCGCAGGTCAAATCACCTACAGATGCCTGAACTTGATGGACCAAGGATCAGAATAATTGGCGGAGCATGGTTAGAGGCTAGAGAATTTCCGAAGGTACCGTCGAATGGTACTGGAAATCACTGGAGGAGGAGAAAATGACTGATAATAGCTCGTGGAGTGTAATCGGCGAATAGCCGATGCCTTCCGCAGGTGCCAAAATGCCTGAACAGACGCAATTGCATCTAACAATAAAAAAGAGGAGATTGGTTGCCCAATTTTCATATATAGTCTAGAAGAAAGTAGTCTATACATATCAGATCTTAACTTTAGCTTTTTGAAATTCCTTTTTCCTTGATCAGAGAAGAACTCCACTGGAGGAGAGTGTGGGATATTGTTTTTCTTATTTTCTTCTTTCATTAGCAAGGTATAACCATTGTTGCAGACATATTTTGGGTTTTATTTTTCTTACTCTTAATAATGAAATCAGTGATTTTATTGATGAATATACTCTTTAGTTTCCTAATCATGAGTAGCTAAATCACCAACTAGGGTCTGTGATGATGGGTGCTTAATTAGATTGGGTATTGCAAGATTCATCTTAATATCACTTAATTAATGTAAATATGTTGAATTCTCTTTAATTTATAATTGATGATCCATAGTTGCAAATGTGGGTTTACTTTGCTTACTTGATTTAGTTTGAAAAAGAAGAATTCAAGAATTGAGAGAGAATTTGATGGTGGGAATGGATGTGATTGTGTGGACTTGGGCTAGAAATAGCCAAAACCTATGTTCATCATCCTAATTAGTAGTTGATGGCTAGAAATAGCTCAGCTATTAACCCAAACTCTATTGGGCTAATTGAATTGTGTCTTGAGGTTTGAAAGGACTCGAGGAAAAGGTATCTATGAGGTTGAAAAACATAGAATTTCATGTTGCCCAAAGTTATTTACATGTATTCGCAATGACTTGATGAGATAGCATATCCTAATTTGATCAGCACCCCATTTACACCCCACCTCTAGTCTTCTCTCATTATGTCTATCAGTTTTGGTTATTTTGCTATTTTGGCAAGCTAGTTTGAAGTGGATGGTTTTACAGCTATCGCTACACAGATAGCTGCTTTGCAGAATCAACTCAACACCCACTTCGGTAACATGTGCATGAATCAGTCCCAAGCCCCAGTGAATGCTTGATGGGTCTGATGCAGCAGATTTGGTGTGAAGTGTGCGGGAGCAATGAACACTCGGCTGAGTGTTGTGGAGCAAATCCTGACTCAGTGAACTTTGTTGGCAATGCCTGAAAGGAATAATCACCAAGATATGGTACTTGACTACAATTCAAGCTGGAGGAATCACCGAATTTCTCTTGGGGTAGCAACAACCATCGGGGGCAAAGTTCGAATCAGGGGTGCAATGGAATCAAGGAGGGGGCAGCAGAACTATCAAGCACAATACAGAAACAACAATGCCCCCTCCTCCACCACCATCACCCGGCATTGAGGAGATGTTCAAGGCGATGATAGCTAAGGTGGAGGTGTTCGATAATACAAGGCCACCAAGCTCCCGGCCGTGTACGAGGAACTCTCGATTATAAACGTGTTTGAGCAAGCTGAAGTTGCTCAGGGTGTTGAGTCTCGAGAGTTGGTGGGACGACCCCACGACGGAGAGTAAGCTTGGCGAGGGGGTGAGGCGGATTAGTGAGAAAACATCGATCACCCTAGGGCGGAATGAGCTTAAATAACATCGAGCACGATGGTAAACAGGCACTGCACGGGAGGTAACCCCGTGAATTTATGTTTATGATTGTACTGATAAAGAGAAAAAAAATTGAAAAAAAGAATAAAAAAGAAAGAAAAATATATATATATATGTGTGTAAATATAAAAACAAAAAATATTGTATTGTGTTTTGAAACCTTGAGATTCTAACCGATTTCTTGTTGTAAAAAGATAAATTTTAGGTTGATCGGAGGGCAAAATGCAAAGGATAGCAAAGGAGAAAAATGAGGTAGAAAAAAATAATAAAAAGTGGCAAAAGCATTGAGCCCACGCGTTGGCTCCGTGTCACGGAGGAGGGCATCCGCGTTACCCTCAGTGACACGTTGAAGGAAAATCTGGAATTTTTACAAATTCCAGAATGCCTGCGCGATGGCTCCGTGTCACGGAGGGTGTGCTCCGCGTTACCCTCCCGTGACATGTTGAAGAATGTTATTATTAAGCACGTCGGGTCACCGGGTCACCCGGGTAACCACGCAGAAATCTACTTTTAACCCTAATTTCCCCTCATTGTCTCTCATTTTCATCCTCCGCGACAACCCTCCCAAAAATTCCCTCTCCTCAACGTGCCACGGACCTAGGTACATCATTTCATCAAGTTTTCATCCGTTCATGAATTTAAGGTACGTTCATCAACTCCTATCTCCAATTTTGTCGAATTTTTCGATTTTTAGCATGAGATGTGATTAAACCTTACCCTATGTAAAGTGAGATTAAATTCATTTAAGTTATTGTTGATTGATGTTTGTATCGTTGTGATTGTATGAACCGATAAATACATTAGCTTAATCGAATTTTAGTAAAAGTGTAGCTAGGGCTTGAATTTGAACATGAAATGGGAGAAAAACTAGTTGAATTATGAATTCTTGTTGGTTTGAGTATGTTGGGTGAGATGAGTTGGTCGTATTCTATGTAATATGCTAAAAGACCCGGCCAGTTTTTGGGGAGTGAAATTATAATATGCAACAAATGGGTAGATTGCTTAGGTTTGGGTAGATAAATAGTTTTTCGTTTTTTCTTTTCTCTTTTCATTGTTATGTGCTTTCTGTATGAAATTGTGATCGATGGTGATGTGTGATTAGGTTTGTGATGCAGTAGTACGGTTGAGTTTATACCGTCGGAGTGTGACCCCGGAATGTACAAAGCATGTCGGTTGTTGTTTTGTTTGTTTTTGTTTTGCTTTGGTAAAGTAGAAATAAATTTGTTCTTGTTGTGATGCTGTAATTGTGGATGAAGGCTAAGTGTGGGAGTGGCTAAGCCTGCTTAACTTTAGTCGAAGCTAATTTTAATTTGACTGACATTGGGACTGTCTGCTTTATTTGACGGGAACAATGGCAGACGGAGAGCAAGACAAAGGGGAAAGGGCACATCGCCGGGCGCCGGAAGAAAAGGATCCAGACTGGGAACAGCAGTCCCAGCCCCGGCCTGTGATTCCGTGTTGTAAGCATACCAATACGGAACCCGATGGGTGACAAAGGAAAGAGGAAAATGGTACACAAAGCACAAGGAGAACAAGTACTTCCTGAGGAGCATATTGCAAGGGAGCCATTGACCGCAGGGAGTTCCCCGCATTGTCCAACGGATTGACACTGCCGGGCTGCGCTTCATCTTTGAAGAGCCCAAGGAGTGCAATCTGCACTTGATTCGGGAGTTCTATCTGTTGGAACCCGAAGCGGCTCCATGATCACACCATCAAAATAAGGGCAGTTGTCACCCTTGAGCCTCATCACCTGAATGCCATATTGGGGAAGCAGAACACTGATGCCATGTACTCCGGCAGCTGAATATCCACTCCACCATATGCGGATATCGAGGCGCTGCATTGTGTGGAGCCCGTTCGGCTTGACACGTGGAGCCGAGGCATAAGGAGAGGTTACCATCAGACATTGCTCTACTCACAGATGAACAGGAAGCCAGGATCTGGCTGAAGATAGTGTGTTCCTGCTGATTCGGGGGTGCACATGACAGATGTCACCCGGGATCCTTGTATGCCTGGTGTATGCCACTGATGAAGGGCAGGAGATAAATGTTGGGGCGATCATATCCGCCATGAAGAGAGCTCGCTTGTATCAAGGGCACAGGTACGGGTTTGGCGGTCTGCTGACCACGTTCCTGAGTGGCCTGGATGTGGAGGAAGAGGCCCTGGACTATATCCCACAGATGGAGGCACGTGCCTTGGAAGTCACAAAGACAGGCACGACACCCTCCTGAGCAGGATTCTTACTAGTAGAGCGACATGCTCGGTATGATCGTACATGGCCCGCATGGTCGGGATATAGATGCTCCAGCTGCGCATAGGCGGGAGGCCGGAAACAGAGGATGAGCTTTGGCAACTCGACCTAGATTACCCTTTCAGCGAAAATGCCAGGGCTCTATGTCGGGTGGGCCCAACTTTTGTAAAGAGCCATGGATGATAATGTCCCCAGTGATGGAGAAGACACGTCGCGAGGATTCCGATGTTGAGTCGGGGGAGGACGACGAGGGAGATTCAGACATGGGAGACGAGGCAGCGGCACCCATGATGAAGAAGTGGAATACTTTGATTGATCGAGGGAGTTTCACCACCCACTTTTGTGTTTTGTTGGATGTATGAACACTTGAGGCGGTGTTCGGTTTTAAAAGTGTGGGGTGAGGTAGTTAGGTGGTGCTGGTTTTCGTCTTGATTTGTATGTATATGCATGTTCTGTTGTCGTGTTTGAAAATATTGTGACCTTTGTTTTGTGGTATGTTTGCATTATTTGTAAATATCTTTTAGGCTGTTTGTGTCTTTGTTGAATGTTGTTATTAGTGTGTAAATAGTCTTTGTGAAATCATCGATATTTTTAAAAATTTTCGTTAATTATTTTTTATCATTGGGTTTCTCGAGTTTGTTTTCCGGTTCTTTTACCGAGAAGAGTCCCATTGAACCGAAGTCGTAAATAGTGACCCGTTCCCTATGATGGATGGATGACGGCTAGTCTTAAGGAAATGCAGTCAGTAGGAGTAACTTCTTATTTTTCAATTTTGGTTTGTTTGGTGGTATCCTATGCATGTTTCTACTCTATGGCTATGAAATTCTTGTTGCGTGTTGTACATGATGTTTAGAATGCAAAGGTGATTCGTATGAAAGCATGCAACTTTTGTACATATGTGAGATACTTAGGCCACAGAATTCGATTCAGTGTGATTGAGGCTTAATTTTGAATTCTTGTAATTAGCTGATTAAAGAGTCTGTGAATATGTCTTGAGTTGACCGTGTAATGGTATCTCATGAAGTTCTCATTTATTGTATTCTATAGCGAAGTACTCCAAGGCACCTGGTGTGTATACGAAACGAAATAAAAGGAAGTGTAGTGTAGGAAGGATGTGAAGCGTTTCTTTGTTTAGCCTAAAGTTTTTTCTTTTCATACTCACCTTGAATGTTAAATCCTAGTTAGCCCATTGAACTATTTGCTTATTTTTTTTTTTCCTTTTGTCAAAAAGGGAGTAAACCAACAACCCTTTCTTTTCATTGTCCGTAAACCTAATCCGAAGCTCTTCAGCGCTCAAGAAAAAAATAATTTTCCCACAGTGTAAAGGAGTGAAATGGTGAAAGAAAATAAAGAGAGGAAAAAGCAAAGTGATGAAAAGAAAGAAAAAGAGTCAAAGGTGCACTGGACAGATTAAAGAAAATAAAATGCATAACTAATCTGTGTTGTTTAGTCTGGTGTGTGCTAAAGAAGTGGGGACAAAAAATTAGAAAGACTTCAAGATGTGGAGGAGGAAGGAAGAACTTGTACTTGAGAATATGATGGGATATATTGAGAAAAAGCGCTTAAGGATGCTAGTTACCTTTATTGGTTAGCCCAGTATATACTAGTTCGTGGCTTACGTAGCCGATGAAGATCGTGATCTTACATCACGCGTCCTTATATTAGTGGAGTAATACTAGAGGCAAGCTTATGGTTTCATAATACGATGCATGTGAATTCTTTTGGGGAGAGAGAAAGTGAAATTGTGTGTATATGCCCCTGCATTAAATGTTTTAGAGTTCATGTGATTAAAAAAAAGGGGAAAATTCTCTTGTGATGTGAGGGCACATGCTTGACAGAGAATGGTCGTGGATATCTTGGTCCGGCTAATTTGCATGAGTTTGCCGATATCGAAGTCGATTCTTGATGTCTAGGAGGTCTTGATATGTTTAATGTCATTGTAATGATGATACCATGCATGTTTTCTTGATGATTTGTTATGTAAATAATGGTATAACCGTAGCTCAGATTGTCGAGCCAAAGTAGCCATGATAGGGTGTCAAATTGCATGAGGTGTAAAGTATTGTTGAAGACAGACAAGATTTTAAGTGTGGGGTAGGTGATCGGGGCATATTTATATGCCGTGATACTCAAATGCATCATTTTTTCCTTGTTTATCAAACAATGTTTGTACATTCTCATGTAAATTGTAGGAAAGTGTGAATTTATACTAACCAACATGATTAGCATTGTTTTGCGGAAAAACATGCTTTTTATGGAGCTGGGTATGTTGGAAGGAATCGGAGATGGACTCGGGAGTAAGCAAGGCATTGGCCAAGAGAAGCAGAAATAAGAGGCTCAGCGATGGAGCCGTGACACCTGCCGTCGCGGATGCATTACGTCGGAGATTTAATTTCAAGGATTTCCAGAAAGGTCTGCGATTGTGCCAAGTGACACGTTGGACTTAATTACATGGATCTTGACATTCGAGTGAAGGTGGCATTTGCAACGTGGCACGCTGGACATGCTCTGCGTTGCATGGCGTGCCACGTTGGGGACAATTACCTGGATGACCAAATTCCATAGAGCCTCCGTTTGCACCGTGTCACGGAGGGCGGTGCTCCGCGATGCACTCCAGCGGCCACGTTAGCTGTGTCCGGGGAAAAATTCTCACAGTATAAATAGAACACTTAGGTTCATTTTTAATTATTCTGACTTGGTGGAGCAAGAACGTGGGTTACAGGCAGTTGAGGACGGAAATGCTTAGGGTTTTTTCTCTATCCCTTTCTTCTTTCTTTCAATTGTTTGTATGATTTACACTCATTTAACGATGTTTTAATCCACTCATAGTGGCTGTTTTCACTTCTTGCTGAGGTTAAGAACATTTTGTATTGAAATGTGGTATTTGATCATCTGGTTTTTCCATCTTTCTTTCATGGTTGTTCTATTAATTCTTGTTCTTACTGCATTAATATACGGCCAATGTTAATGTATATCTAAAGTCCGGTTTCACTCGAGAGCACGAAGCTGAAGGTTGTATTCATAGGATATGATCTTTTCTTAGTTTGGGAAAATTAAAGAATTGATTTTCAGGATAAATATACCTGAAAGTCGTATTAGTCAAGTGTGGAATCCGGTTTTGTATGGCTAGAACATGAATTTCTTCTTATCAGAGACATGTAGGCGGAAGGTTCATGATTCTTAGAAGTTGGGTTAAATACGAGTTTTAATCCATAGGCACATAAGTTCCGACTAGCAGCCGGAGAAAGATAAACCATGTATATTGATAATTAATTTCTTAATTTAATTCAGCCTCCAGCATGCTCACATTCATAGTTCGAACTCTCTTTGTATATTTATTTTAGGCTTTGTAGTATAAAATTGAATAACAAAATATAAAAACTTTTCTTCACACTGTTGTTTGCATTTTAGGTAACAGTAAATTGACACTTGAGGTGATTTTGGCATAATAGTCCATCCTGTGGGATCGATACTTGGCTTACTTGAGCCACCCACTGCTTGTTCGACCACGTGCACTTGCGTGTAGTCATCCCGGACAGTCGAACAATGTGCACTCGATACAACCAAACTGAACATTTTCATGGCAAAAAATTTCCTTCTTACGACTCGTGGAATCAACCTACGAGTCGTACAATGAAAATAAATGGAAAATTTCGGAAAAATAGCAATGTCGGGCTTCATCAAACGACTCATAGTACGGGCCAGTACTTTTATGGTATAGTCGTGCTGCCGAGTGAGTACTAAAAAATGTTGCAACTCTAGGACTTCTCACGAGTCGTACCTCCATGGTACGACCCATGGTGAGACCCACGATGAAATTCGAGTATCTCCTTTCTAATTCTTCTTTTTCAAAAGCGGAAAGCTAACTTCTTTCTCTGAGTACAATGATATATAAACGCGAGTAGACAAAAATAAAGCCCAAAGAGGCGGTGTGAACCAACTGACTCAGGTGACAAGGCAGGAGACTAACCTAGTGGTTCAATTGAAGAGTATCAAGTAGACACCTCGGACATCGATGGAACTAGAACCACTAGGGCGAGAGCAAAGGCCCAAGATGAAGCAACCACTGCCATATCCGCTCAAGCTCTAAGTAGAATGAAGAGAGGAGATAAAGAGGAACAACAAAAGTCAGAAAACGACTCAATGCTGAAGAAGGGTCGGGGGAGACCCAAAGTGAAGAGGAAAGCGGCAGCGATGAGTCAGAGGAAGAGGATCCTGTTGCTGCACAAGTAGGCCCCACCAAGTGCGGTGCTGCAATATGGTGGAGAGTGCGGGGCCAAAGAAATCTATGATCAAGGCATCTCTCTCACCACCATAAATAAGCCACAGAGGAGAATTCGGGAAAGAACCGCGAATCCTCACAAACACATTGAATGAAGGTTAGGAGATGAAGTAGATTTTAGCTTCTACGGTTTGAGCGGATGGCCAAGACTCCAACAAAGTACACACAGAAGAGATAGTTCAGGAGTTTTATGCAACTACTTGGCCACCATAGAGTAGGCAAAAAGAGGGACAAAAGATAAAGACAAGCCTCGTCTGGGAGAGTGTCATGGTCGAGGTCGAGTAGATATATCCGAGTGGACCATTGATCGTTGTTGTATGACCCGCAGTTCATGCCTACGGATGATTCCATAGTATGATTACAAAGTGGGCTTAATGAAGCAGATTAGATCCTTGGGTATCTTTGGAGCAACGAAGCGACTGCAATGGCTAGCGAGGGTGATTGCTGATAAAAAAGATGAAGCTGAATGTGTTACAAGTGGAAAGAAGCTGACAAGAGATTCATTGAACTTCATTTGAAAAGCCCGCTGGACACTAGTGCGCCATAGGTTGCCGCGTCACGGTCAACGACAACACGCTTGAATCTTGACGAGGCGTCCTTGGTTGCATGCCTCATGTCTCTCTACCCATCAATATTCTGAGGATCATAGCAAATGAGATATGAGATCGGGCGGTGGGAGTAGAATGCTACTATCCCATTCTCGAGTCTTGTTTTTAGATTATGTATGGGAAGAAGTTCCACAGGGTGACAAGCGGTTGATTGGAGGCCAAAGGATTGCAGAGATATGGGCACTTATCCGGGATGAAATGAACCTGGTAAGCAGATCCTAGAATTCAACAGCTATCCCAGCATCCCAGCGAGCAGAGGACGCACAGGTGAATGTACCTACTACACAAGAGCAAAGCGAGGCAGTGACTACAAATGTCGGTTGACCCGAGTCATCTCCGGCGCCTCAACTACACCAGCACTTGACATGCAGACGAGACACCAGCACGATATACTTTGGTACCACAGGACTTCCTACAAAAGCTAGCCAAAAGATTGAGCATTGTGTAGTGAAAGATTCAGGCTATGATGGATAATGTAAAACCATGGTTCAAATTAGGAGATAGAGGTATGCGACTCTTTTCGCATCGAGCGCGTCCGCAAGTGTACGGGTCGTGCAAGTAATATAGTAGCTCTTTTTAAGAATCGGATTGTCGAACCCACAGGGACTGGACCCATTCCTCTAACTATCCATTTTTAGTGTGGTCTTAAATACCTAAAGTGTAGGATTATAGACATTTTCGATTAAGATTGAGTAAGTCTAAGTTTGGGTCAACGAAATATTCTGAAATTACTCTAGGAGCAGCATAGAGTTAAAACCAGATAATCATGCTAGACTACGATTTGCAATGGAATAAGCATGGAACTATCAATTGTTATTTCACATAACTGGAATTGCATGTTCATGGTCTTTCGAGCCTCTTAACACGGCAATCTAGCCTCACTGCATCATTGTGAGTGAGGATGCTAATT
The DNA here is from genome assembly GCA_018107945.1 of Datura stramonium. Lineage (NCBI taxonomy): Eukaryota > Viridiplantae > Streptophyta > Magnoliopsida > Solanales > Solanaceae > Datura > Datura stramonium. The sequence continues at coordinate 51,608 of JACEIK010008897.1, forward strand.
TCTAGTCGCGGGCAATCAATTATGTTGTGGTTTACGGGAAACGATTAGGGACTTTCGTGCGTCTAACCATTTAACTCAACTTAGCCTCACAACTACTTCTTCGGTGGTGATCGACATCCCAAGTTGGTCTTTCATAACCCCCGGAGTGTGTCAACCAAGCACGGTGTTAGATATATTTCTATCCTTAACACAAAACTCTCTCCCGAGATACAAACATGCTCCTCACATTCTCATGTCCTGACCTAGGTAATGCTTTCTCAAACTATTACCCAAGCTAACAAATAACTTTCATGGTGATCAATCATAAAAACAACCAACAATCGAGTGCAAGGCAGAAAACAGCAATCAATAACTTGATTCCAAGCAGTATCATAGAATCACAATCATAATTCATGGATTTCAGCAACCCTAGAGGAAGGGTTCTAACCATTCATGTTAGTAAAACTACCCTACACTACTTTATAAATCTACTCCCTAAACTACATACTTACACGAGTTTGGTAGATGAGAAGGGAATTTCAAACCCTAGATGAGTTCTCCACTTCTCCCTTCACTCCTAGGTAGTTTTCCAGAATAAAATCGTGACCCCATGGAATTAGGAGCTCCTATTTATAGTAAATGGAGAACGTGCTTAATTTAGCCTGTCGTGGAACGGCTCCGTGTCACAGAGTGTATCGCGGAGCACTGCCTCTGTGACACGGAGGCAGCATAGCACTAGAAATCACCCGAAAATAGGCCTCGGCAGCACCTTGCCGCGTTGGCCGTGGCCTGGCTGGCAAGCGGCTGCGTTAACCCTATCCATGTCGCGCAGCCAGCCTGTCGTGGCACGTTGCCAACGTGCAGGTGGGCTGTTGTGCTCAGCCTGCCTACCGTGGCACGTTGCCGACGCGCAGGTAGGCTATTACGTACCTCCTCTTTGCCGACGTTCGCGTGTTACACTTCCGTTTCCAAGCCTCTACTTCACCAACTCATGGATTAGTTCCTCAAAAGTCATCAAAACCTACAAAACAAAGACTAATCATGTTGGTTAGCACATATCTTCACATTCATATAAAATCACATGAAAATGTATAAAATAACTTAGATAACAAGACTAATTTAAGTTATAAAGCGTATCTCGGGCACTATATTTTTGCCCGTTAGCCAACCCACACTTAAAGCCTTGTTTGTCTCGAACAAACCTTCGCACATATCATGCAATTTGAGACTCCCACATAACTAATTTAGCAAGATAATTCGAGTTACGGCTATCTTGATTGATGTTTAAGACACAAGTTAAAAATGAGCATGCACGATTTAATCATCGAAATGAAATACAACTCTGCCAAGACTTCCTAACCTCAAGAATCGACTCTCACTCTTAGCAAACTCATGCAAATCAACTGATTAAGAAATCCCACGTGAATTTTATCCTTCATTTCAACATATTGCCCTCACGGAAAGAGAGTTACCCAATCACAACCAAAAACAATTTTTAAATCACAACATGTGTGGGTACATGAATAGAATTACACTCGCTCTCACAAAGAATTCACATGCTTCATGTCATGACCATAAGCTTGCCCTTAGTGTTTTACTCCACTAATTTGAGGATGTATGAATGTAAAATCAAGTAGGACTTTTTAGGTTGTAATGTAACTCAGGTACAGGTAGGTACTATTATGGCCAGTAATAGTGACTATCTTTCCTAAGCACTTTTAATACATCACGCCCTCATTGCGACTTCCCTTCCCTTACTTCACCTTTTTATCCTTGGTAGTTTTCTTTTTCTCTTTTGTTTCCCCTTTTTTTTGGCACTTTTGACTTATCATAAGGAGTTTCATAAGTGATTTCCATTAAGTATTTTCTTACTCCTTGACAATGATCAACCACTTTCACACACAAGTGCACATTTATCTTTTCTCTAACTTCTACAACTTGCTACTTTCCTTTCTTTTCATTCTTCTTACTCCTTTATTCTCTTAGATTTTTCTTCTTCAAGCACTTAGGAGCTTTGGATCAAATTCAAGGTTAATGAAAGAAAAGTAAACATGTTGCAGCTATCAAAGAATAGGCTCAAGGCTCAACGGGGCTAACTAGGATTAATTTTTCAAGGTAGGTAAAATGAGGGATAACAATTAGGTTACTTCAATGCCTAAATCATCTCCTACAATTCACATCCTTCATTTCGTTTCATACACACCAGGCAAGTTCTAGACAATCCACAATAGCATAGAATACTCAAAAACCTTACACTCATGGCACATGCTCAATTCAAGACACATTCAGCAGACTCTTACTCAGCTAATCACAAGAATTCAAAATTAAGCTTCAATCCTATTGAGTCAAATTCAAAGAGCTAAGTGTCTCAAACATAGTTATACATTTACATGCTTCAACACTGACCATACTTGCATCTTACAATCATGTATAGCACATAACAAGAACATCAAGCATCAATTAGCTACGGTTTCAAAAACCTGACATCTATCGACTAATTTTCCTCAAGACGGTCGTCATCCATCCATCGTCGAAAACAGTCCCTAACTACGACTAAAACATTATATATAGACAAATAAAAATAAAAAATAAAAAATAAAAGAATTTTATTCTTAGGTTCAAAGACCCCCACGTCGGAAAGAACCCAAAAGAAAAACCAACAGGTAATGAAGTCATGTGACTCACAAAAAATTTTTCAAATTTTCTCATTTTTTCCCACACAAGCATTACATTCACCAACAATTTGTTAAGCACAAAAAAATATTAAATTTCCCTCCCTCACCCTACACTTAAGTCATGCTATGTCCTCATAGCATCAAATTAACATTTCAAGAGGGTGAGAAATACTCCCTGAAGACTAGGCCTGGCTAAACATATTTTCCCAACTTGCACAAGTGGATGAGTCGGCCACTTTACCTCTTCCATGCTTACTAGCTTCCTTCTCCGAGGAGTACTCAGACTTCCCCTCCACCAGTGCTAACTTTCCACTAAAAACAACAAACAAATGAAAATAACAAAAAATCAAAACAAAATCAAAATTACAAATTGTACCTATGAGGTACCCTTGGAGTTGCCTCCCAAGCAGCGCGCCTTATTTTTACGTCGCGGCACGGCGTGGGTGTCTCAGGACATCCTCATACCTGGAGTTCTCTTTCGAGAACCATCTCCTTTCTTTTGCTGTTTAGAGGAAAAAGCCTCCTCTGTTCCTCCCCTTTCTCCAACTTCTTCTCAATTTGAAGCCCTTTTTCAAACTCAGGCTGAACACTTGGCTTATTGCCTTTGGCCATGCACTGTGGAATCCTCCACCCCACACTAATCCTCTGCCAAAACACTAACCTGACAAAGGTTTCTGTAGTGCGGATGGGTTTATTTCTTGATAGACACGGAAGGTTTCTTCTTCATCCTCAACCCTCATTTTTAGGGTCCCTTCTTTCAAGTCGATCACCGCTCCTCCGGTGGCCAAGAATGGCAAGTCCGAAGATTAGGAATTGGTCATCAACCTGAAAATCTAAAACAATAAAATCCTTGAGACTAATAAATTTACCTACTTTGATGAGAGGTCCTCTATGATTCCATTCGGTGCCCTCGCGACTTATCCGCCACCTGCAGCATCAATCTTGTCGGCCTCGATTTTCCAACCCCAAGGTGTTGAATAAGGATAAGGGCATTAGATTGGCCGCTACTAAATAACACAAAGCTCGGAGCACTTCAGCTTTACCAATTTGTATGGGAGGCTAAAACTCAGTGTCTTTGAGCTTCTTTGGCATTTGCTCAATACCGTGTGACTGCACTCACAGTCGGTGCTGCGATCTGGACGTCCACCAATCTAGCTTTGTTCGCCATCACGTCCTTCCAAGTATTTAGCATACTTGGGCATTCCTTGCAAGACAAGAGGCAAATTTATGTGAGATTCTTTGAAGCTCTCAAAAAAGAACTTTGAAACATTCCTCCTCCTTGCTCTTTTTGAATCTCTGAGGGAAGGGTGGTGCTAGTCTTTGTCTTGCTGCAATGAAGGTTGCGCATTTTGTTTCCGGCCTCTAATTTGCTCAGGAGTATCGGTGGATGGTCTGATCTTACCAACTCCGGCTGCACTCTTTTCTCAGCTTTATCTTTAGGCAGTGCATCAGCTAACTGCCTTCCGCTTCTAAGACTGATGGCATTCATCTGCCGGGGAATTTGAGATCTGCGTCAGCAGTAATCCCAGAGCCTCATGTTTTGGCGGCGGCTATTTGACCCACTTGTTTTTCAAGGTGCGGGTGGCTACTTGCTGATTCATTAAGTACATTTGCCATCCTTGCCTGATTTTCTGCTAACTGATTCACAGGTCTCCATAATTTTCTGCAATGTTTCCTCCAATGCAGCTGCCTATGCCCATCAATCTGCCTATTACAACGTCTACATTGTTGAGGTTGCATAAAAATTCTGCTTTTGGTTTCCACCCCAAGAAAATTGAGGTATTTGCCAATTTCTGTTAGATTAGTTGCCAAAATTCTAATTCCTATGCACATTACCAACAAAATTGACTGATTCCGGATTAGCTCCACAAGATTCTGCATTGTGCCTAGTATTACCACAAATTTCACACCAACTAGGAGCTTGTTGAACTGCATTAACCTGGCCTTGGTGTTGGTTCATACTCAGTTTATTGAACCGAGTCATAATTTGATGCTAAAATGATGCTAACTGTGCTGCCAAGCAATTCAAACCATCTGCTTCTATCAACCCCGATCTTCTTCCTGTCCCTCTTGATGACTCACTGTGCCACTCTGGATTTCCTTGTGCAATTATGTTCAACAAAGTGTACAACTCATCATATGTCTTCTCCAAGGCTTGCCCACCCGATGCGCAGAGTCTAGTAGTATTTTTGTGTGTGGGTCCAGACATTATACAAAGGTATGGGCCAGCACTTCATTTGATTGCTGGTGATGGGGACAGTCTCTCAATAATGACTTGAATCTTTCCCAAGCCATATACAAGTTCTCATCAGGCTTCTGCTTGAAGCTGAGTATTTCACTTCTCAACTTGGCGTTTGCACGAAGGAAAGAATCGATAAGGAACTTCCTGGCCAACTCATTCCATGAAGTTATGGAGTTTTGGGGCTCAGCCTTCAGCCACTTTCGCCTCTCCCAACAATGAAAATGGGAAGGTCAATCCGGACATAATCTGTGGACGCCGGTGGGGACAAACGTGTCACTAATCTCTAAAGCTCTGTAAGTGCTCTTTGCGGTCCTCATGTGCCATTCCGGTGAGCTTGTCCCCTTGTAATGTAACAGCTGCACCATATTCTGTTTAAGCTCAAAGTTCCCTCAGGTTTACGGATACTAGAGGTCACATTCGTCGCTAGTGGGATTGCCACTTCGCTAACTGGTCTTGCTGCCATTGCTTCTGATGACATTAAGTATGCTTGCCCATGGTGGTTGTTGTGTTACCTTTTCTTGAAGTCTCTTCAGCTTTTGCTCTAGAATGCTCTCCTTTGAAAATGGATTTAACGTTCAGAGTTCAGCAACGGTTCCACAAGCTCTCTATTTCTAGCCATCTCAGCGGGACAACACTGTCACCTGCAATGAAGTCTCTTCAGCTTTTGCTCTAGAGATACTCTCCTTTGAAAATGGATTTGACGTTCAGGTTCAAGCAACGGTTCCACAAGCTCTCTATTTCTAGCCATCTCGGCAGGACAACCTGTCACCTGCAAATTGACAGACTAAGACCAAGTTTCTCAACACTTCAGGAAAATTTAAAAATCACACAAAAACAGATAATTTATCAAAACTTCGCCGTGTCCCCGGCAACGGCGCCAAAAACTTGACGACTCTTTTTCGCATCGAGCGCGTCCGCAAGTGTACGGGTCGTGCAAATAATATAGTGGCTCTTTTTAAGAACCGGATTGTCGAACCCACAGGGATTGGACCCATTCCTCTAACTGTCCATTTCTAGTGTGATCTTAAATACCTAAAGTGTGGTTATAGACATTTTCGATTAAGATTAATTAAGTCTAAGTTTGGG
>JACEIK010008898.1:20574-57574 GCA_018107945.1 Datura stramonium
ATGTAGCTTCTTTAGACCTAATTGATTATTTATATATTACACACCAAAAATGTGTTCCCCAAATGCAAAATAGCACTTTATTCATCACAAGAATAAACTATTATCTTTATTCGTCAAGTCGGTGTTTCCAATATAAAAAGAAAAGGAGAAAAAAAAAAAGAACACCAATAAGTTTGTCATCTAAAGTCAAGCAGTGAGTTAATTCAATTAGAGAGATGTCCCAGCTCTCACCACAATATTGAGCATCAAGAGTAAAGGAGAAAGAAGCTGCATTAATGGGGTTACTCGGCTAAACAATACAATGTAGGAAAAACAAAACTTGGACGACAACCGTAAAAACTGTGATTTAAAAGAAAGGAAATAATGAGCTGATTAAGCCACTGGTGAAAATCTTTTTGACGTGTAGTTGATACACATGAACTCTTGCATCATTCAGTTTCACCTTTCTGCAAAAGCAGTACGCTACAATTATTCCTCCAAAACTGTTCTAATTTTGCTCATTGACTATAAATTACAAGAGAATTCAGAAAATATTCAGATAATTATGCTAATGATACAACAGGGCAATCAACAGGGGTTCTCTTTTTTCAAGTCCCTTTCAGTTGTTGCAAATAAATGGGGGGTTTCTAGCCAAAGTTAAGCCCTGTAGCAGGTGAGACAAATAGTCCTCGGCTCTGGTCCCTATCATCTTCAAAGAAACAAGTCCAACCTCAATGGTTATTGACTGGTTCAAAGGGCCATAAGAGAACTAACACACATGCTGCACAAAGACCCTTGAAAGGACGGTGCCCTATGATCCAGTAGGGACCAATACAAGCTCAATCGGAAGACAACAAAGCCCATATGCTTTATTCCTCAGATACGAGCACATACTTTCTCCAGCAGCAATGGCCAATCTTTTCCAAGTTGCTGTGGGTTTAGCTCCATGGCAACCCTAAGATCTTGCAATGATATTAGGTTGTTCGGAACCTGTTCGTGCATGACTTCTGAAGATCTATCACTACTCACCTGTAAATGATGGCCTGGTCTGAAACCATTAACAGGCTTCATATAGGTCGGCTGCTTCTTTTTGCTGATCTTAGTAGGCTTATGCCCCGACCTTGCACCCAAAAGTTGAACACAAGATCTGATTAAAACTTTTAAGTAAGAATCTAAACCATTGTTCACCAAATTGGCACAATCATTTGCCACCCCTTCAAGGCCCTGTTCTGCAGCAATCTGCTCCATGCGTTCCCTCAATGTTACGTTGTCCAACAAAGCACCATAATTAGAAGAGCTAATACATTTACTACCTGTTGCCAAAGGCAATACTCTATGTGATCCACCTACACTAACAGAGTAAAATGGAACTCCAAGCGGAGCTTTTAGTTCTCTCCTAGCATGCATCTCTTTCCCATCACTTCTAACCTGGTGTTTGTTATGTATAGAAACTTGACCTTCAAGTGGTCTTTTTGTTAAAGAAAGTTTGGCTGTTTCTTGACCCGATGCCTCCCTTTCCTCATCTGATCGCTGTGTGAGTCCTGGATTGTGATGTACAGCCCTCAGACCATCAAGGGGATTCAAGACACCATCTTTCTTAGTAACATCAAAATCACTTGATTCTGTCGTTGATTGTTGAAAAGTAAAACTAGTTTTCTCATTTGGTCCAAGAGCACTATGGCGATCCCCAGCCCTATGATCATGCAAGCCTATTCTGTCCTTTCGAGGAGATAATGGTAGAATGTCCCCGTTTGACAAACCTGGTTGACTTGAAGACTGTCTTAAGGAAACACGTGATCCATTTTTCTCACAAGCATCATTTGAAGCCTCATCACTACCAAGCACTGCACCAGGCTTCAAAAACTTATTATCATGACTTGACGGTGGAACTTTTGCACTACAGGCATTTTTCAAAATAGAACTGATAAACTGATTGTGCAGTGCAATGTTATCTCTCCCAAAGATCCTAAGACAAAACTTACTGAACTCAACCTTGCTTATTTTCAAGCTTAGCAACCTATTTAAGTAATAGAAGTACTGCTTCGACCCATCTGGTCCGAGTTTCCTCACTATTTGAGCTTTCAATTCAGACAGAATGATCCGTGAATGCTGATGTGGTGGTTGCATATCTGCCAGAACATAAATCCCGTACACAAAAAGGCAAAGACTAAAGTTTCCACAGCACGAAAACAGAGAATGTCAAGGTCAGAAACCAATTCCACAACTAAATTAGGGTTTTTTCCTCCCAACTCCAAAAAGCTCACTTGGAAACTGCATTTAATTCCTCTAATAGCAATCTTTGCATTGCCAAGTCAAATCCCATCTCCGAAATGTCAATTTGTAAAAGTATAAGACTTAAAGGGGCTGAGGTCACCACCAGAAATCCAAATTCTCAACTAACTCTCCCTCCAAAACCCAATCTTGAAAAGATTCAAATCCCATGTTCTAATAAGACTCCATACCTAAAATCCCATCAAAACCATTACTTAATAAAACTTTCCATTTCCAGCAAAGATACCTCCCTGTAATTCCAAGTAAACCCACAACTTTATTCCCAATTCAATAAGTTGAAACTTCCACGAATTCCAGAGCAAACCTAAAACATACCCAAAATGTCATTTTTTTTCCTAAAAGGTCGAAGCTTGAAGCTTCACACCTCAAGTTCAAATTCATTCTACATGAAATTGGGCTGAAAGAAGAGAGATTTATAGTAGAAGGGTGAGACAGATTAGAATTCATATAGACAAAAGTGAACGCTTTTGACCTTATTGGAGCGTCGCTTAGCTTGGTATACAATTCAGATTCACAAAGAATGGAAAAACAAATGCTTTTCAACTCTTACTTGTTTCTTGATACCCATGTAGCTTCCTCTTCCATCTCTTTGCATTTCAATTCTCCTCTGCTATCTTCTTCTCCAAAAAAAAAACACAGTTCAGAATCAAGAATTGATGATACCCACTTCCCTCTTTCTCTGTCTCTCTTCTTGCCTGAATAATCGGGCTCTTCTTTGTTCTTGTGTTTTTCTTAAACATTTTTCTTTTCTTTCTTATTCGCGTGGAAGAACTTCATATTATCACGCTCTCTCTTTCTCGTGTTGTGGCACGTGATTGCTGATTGGGTATTTATGGAGAAGTGGAGTTTCTAGGACTAGTTGCGCGTGGGTGAAGTTAGTTAAAGACGATATATTTGCTCAAGTTTGCGCATATATTGTACTTATGAAAACAGATTCTAAAGAGAATACTATAAACTGCTTGGAGGATTTAGTGAGTATTGCATTACAGCAGTCAGCAGTCTTTACAAGGTCTTTTATTAATTGCCAGTACCAAAATAGGAATGGAAATTTCTATTCTGAAGATGAACAAAGAAAGTAATTTGGTCTTTTGATAATAACCTGTGAATATATTACCAGAACAAACAAGTGATTTGATCTGTCCTAAAAGAAGTCAAAGCCAAAACACAGCACTTTGTACATCTGCTCAACATTTGACCACCATTGTTCATTTAAACCCATCGCAAATAACTTGAAAATTTATGACCCCAATTAGGAATTTTAGTCCGACATACATTACATCACATGAAAAGGAAGGGCTTAGACCATGACCCTAGAACTTAAACCCTAAAGTCGATCTAGTTAATTGGTAGATCTCTTTGTCCGGGCCTAAACTATAAAATCCTGATTTGTTTTAAAGCTTTTCAATCCATATTTAATTGATAATTAATATGGTGTAAATTAAAATTATATGTCATGTGATGATAAATATCAATAAAGGTGCTGAGGAATGATTTGGAAGTGAGTTGCATGGGTGTTACGACTTGAAAATTGAGTTGGACAAAATTGAAGGTTGAAAAGATCTCTTGGAGCCCTTCCTGATGAGTTTGCGCCACGAGGAGACTACCACATCACGAGGGATGAGACATGACAATTTCACCTATCATGTGGAGGTCACAAAAGGATGACCTAGGCAACCCACCAGGCCTCAAGGGTTTGTGTCACGTGAGAGCCTAAGCCTTTGCTCAATTGAGAAATGAGCCAAGATTGTGCATTTAAGGGCATCACAAGGGGGGAACGCCTCAGTGGATCAATTACTCCTGTGATGGTATTGCGTTGCGAGATGGATTGAGTTGGCCAAAATAAGGAGGCGCACAATGATCTCGCATCATGCGGCCCCTTGTGCTATGAATAAACAACAATCCGGGAGAGAGAAATTCATTAAAAAGCATGTAATTAGCTTGGTTCCTAAATAGGATTTTCGCCCATTTTAAAGGTTAATCATTAAGATAGAATATAATGCCTCATATATGTTAATGAACACCCCGTAACATAAATTTTGACCCCAAAATCTTGTGATATGGTTAGATTTTAATGAAACCACCAAGAACTCTCAAGTGTAGTGATTTTGAATAGTGAACTCCAACGGTAGTTCTTCCATTTAGCTTGATGATTTATCATTCTTATGATATAAAATGAGTAATTATGATTATTATTGGATGGTTAAATTGATAAAAATCTATAGAGGAATATTATGGTGATTGGTGTAGATGATGAGGTGGATATAAATAAACAAACTCAATGTATTGGGTAGTGATAAATGATCATTTAAAGTATTATGAACTTTTGAATGTATAGAAATAAATTAGATAACTCGAGACCTCGCCTTAGTTTAAGTATGTTGAAGTCTAAACTTAAGAATTATTTTATTTTTTAATGAATTGAACTTTTTAAACATGTAATTGATGTTGTTAAGGCCTAACATGTATAGAATGAGTCTTGTTGACGAGTAATTCTAGCAGTGATCTTCTCAATCAAGGGAAAATAACGATTCACACTCAGTTTTTTGGATGCCAAAGGCACTCCAAGATATTTGAATGGCAAGGTCCCTTCTGTATATTTGTGTGCATCCAAGATTTCCTGTTTTGTATGAGCAGCCACACCATCTATATAGAGAACGTTTGTAACACCCCAAAAGTTCTCAAGATTAAAATAGGGATTTGAAATATGTTCAGCAGAAAAAATCTGCAACTTTATCTCAGTACGACTAGTCATACGGATCATAGTTTAGTTGTACATGTTGTAGGATGACCCATGGAAAAGTTCAGAGAATGATCCTTCAGACCACGAGTCCACATCACGAGTCGTAATATGTAGGTATGACTCGTGGTCAAGAGTCATAGCTTACCTATGGATTTCCAAGTGTTGATTGTATGAGTCATGATACGGCTTGTAGTAGGAAATGACGGGTCATAGTATGCATCCGTGGAAATATTCAGAGAGTTGAAAAAAAATGGACTCACTAGTCATAGGAGGAAACCACGAGTCGTAGGTTGGTGGTACGACTCGTGGTATGAATCGTTATTTCTGTTGCACCCCGTAAGTTTCAAATGTTTAGATGGATTATTCGTACGTTGGTTAAGAGTTTTAGAATATAAAATGTACGAGAAAGGGGCCCGGGAAAGTTCGGACGAGTGCGGAGTCGGGACCGCACAGGAGAAGGCCGGACCAGCTGCCCAAAGGGGCAACTGTTACACCCCGTAAATTCTTGACATGTAGATGGCCTATTCACATGTTGGTTAAGAGTTTTAGAATGCCATACATGAGAGTTTCAGGAATGCCATACATGCTAGAAAAGGCCCGGGGAAAGATTTTCTGACAAGCCAAGTCGGCGCGTCGCAAGGCAAAATGCGATCTATAAATCGCATCTCAATCGACTTATAAGTCCCAATTATATAAAGCTCTCCAACTGCTTATTTCATAAACACTTATAATTTTAAAATTATGAAACAGAGGAGAATGTGAGGTTGTGGATAACTATCGCTCGATTACGCTCGTCAAACGCCATTCAAATTCAAATTAACCTCAGATACCGAGGTATTTAGCAGCAGGGAGCATTTCTACGGATTTAGTTTCATGTGGGGTTCTGGCCGGCAACCGCCGCGCCATCGAGCTAAGATAAGTGGAATTGCTCCAAATTTGTGTCAATATACTCCTAGCCTTAAAGTGAATATTTCTCCCTTCTGGACTTTCGAGAAATAGCAAGCTTTTGACCGTCTTCGATAAGCCAAAGTTTGGGCTATAAATATATCGAAAGTGACGTTTTCTTTTAAAATATTGCGTATTTAGTTCTAATTGACATATATGTGAATGCAGTTGGGAGAAATAGCCGGAGTACCGACTGTGCTTCGTCCGTAAGTCGGATAACCCGAGGTTAAGGTATGTAAAGCCGCTTTCTTTAGCAAGTTAGTAACTTTAACCTAGCATAATACAAAGTAAACCTGCAACGTAAAATCCCGTGAGTTGAATATGAGTTTTGAGTAGTTCAAGAACTCGTTTTGCGTCGTTATCTATTCACCCAAAGTTAGTAAAGCAGCGCCAAATGTCGAGTTATCACTTCAGACTCAAAGATAGCCTGTATGTGTTTTGTAAAGCATGTTTTTAGAATAATATATGACATATATTCAGAATATTAGTTAGTAAAGTAAAATCGTGATGCATGTATAGTATCTTGGCTACGTGATAGCCATACGCGTATAATATCTTGGCTGCGCATTAGCCATGCACGATAAAGATCCCGCATTCAGTATAAAGCAAGATAAGAATCAAAGATAAAACAAAAGAGTTCAGAATAAGGAACGTAATACAGATAGTAATTTTTAGTTTAAACATGCTTGCTATATATGTGCTCATTATCGTTGAGACTGATTGTGTCGTGAGGGCACCCTTTAAGCGTCCTCGCCGACCCTCGGTTGGTAGCTGGCGCTCACTCCAGCGGGTGGGTTTACTCACTCCAAGGAGTGGCATGCCGCCCCCAGGGGACGATGACGGGATGAAGCTTTCCCCATATCAGCCGATCAACATTACAAGACGGGATACCTTGTTGTGCGCATGCGCCTGTGGAATGATTTCGATATTACATAAAGCACAGATACAAGACAGGAGTCCTCCCGGACTCGCATACGCTATTTATATCGTAGGCCATAGCCCGAGCCGAGACCTGTGGGCCGCAGGTGCGTTCGGTAGTTAGCATGAGTGAGTGATTTATTTTGGTTGGTTTTGACCTGGGTAGGGTATATAGATTGTTTGATTGGCTGGCACCATCCTAATTTTATGGGCGGTTGGTATTGGTTCTTGCTTGCTATATATATGTACTTATATGTTATATAGTAGCTAATGTACGCAGACGCCACGTCGACAAGTACGCCCTCGTCTCTATCACAAGACAGAAGTTTGATTCAAATTATATCGCTTCACAGACTAGATATTGCATGCTATTCAGAGTTGCTAGGTTATGTTATTTATATTCAGATGTGTTCGCTGTTTTTGTGTACTACCAAGATTTGGGTGGTACTCGACGCCCGTTGGGGCACCGCATTACTTGCCGTAGGGTACCTGTGACGAGGAGGCGATCCTCGTGATTCTAGCCAGCTCGAGGAGTCATCAGCTCCTGTCATCCGGAGCTTGATATTCAGAGATGTAGTTCATTTCTTTGTTGGGCCGCATGGGTAGGTCGGGGCCCTATCCCAATCATTTTATCAAGATCATAGAGGCTTGCGCATTGTATATACATCTCCATGTGGTTAGTTGTGCCGGTCGTGAGTCGTGCTTGTTTAGTTGTTTAGCATTAAGTTGATTGTGTTGGCCGCGGTGGGGCCATAACTGATAGTAGTGGTGACCTTGCCGGTCACGTAGATATAGCGCATTTTATATGTGTTGAGTTGCGTATAACTAGACACATGGTGGCCTTATCGGCCTGCATAGGTTCCCTTTATGAGATATAGGATTCTGGTTAGCTGCAAGTTTTATGCAGGTGGCTATAGGCCCGCCGGCCGGAGGCCGTATTTACACTGCATAGCCCGCTGTTTTCTTAAATATGAGATAGAGATAGCCAGCACCGATGTGCTTAAGCTCACCAGTTAGCAGTCCAGTCCTACTAGGGCACAGGTGCCAGTCATAGCCCCCAAGGCGGGGCGTGACAAACTTGGTATCGTGAGCGTGTCATGTCCCAGTGAGTCCGGTGAAGCCGTGCTAAGTAGAATCTAATCTATGGATGTGTTGTGCAATTTACATACTATAGGCAGAGGTCGTAAGGCGCTGATAGGATGGTTACTCTTCTTCTCATTCAGGTGTGCTATATATTGCGTACAGTATAGGGTTGAGTCCCTAAAAACTTACCATGTTCTTGGTTTCGTATACAAAGTCGATCAAATACACCCTATCACAAAGATTGGATATGGAAGACAAGAGGACACCGGCTAGTTACAAGGTAATTACAACCGCAAGAGGAGGTATCAGAGACCTCCCAACACAGATAAATTCCCTTTATTGGTACCATTCCCAGTCTATTCCTATAATCTCAGAGTAGGAAGTTAAAAGCATAACGTACATACGAGTTGACTTATTTGTTAGATATATAAGATCCGACAAGATAATAGACAATATCGAATTATCGCATAAGTGGAGAAAGAGAGAAATGCAAGATTCCCATATTCATCTTTTTCAGATGTGGTACAGCTCCATGTTTCCGTTTTGTTGAATAAGAAAAGGCTATTCCCACCTCTTAATTTTGATTCCAAAGACAAAGAAAGAGGCATAAGAATTGAGGTGAGGCTGCCCAAATCAGCAAGAAGGAAGATGGGATTGATTGATTCCAAGAAGTGTTAGAGAGCGTAAAGAGCCCCTATGATTACATAAACAGACCCTCATGGTAATAATATAGAGCAAGTAAGACTCAAGTAGCTTACTCTCGAAGTAGGTGTAAAAGACTCCGTCATTGATGAACGCTTAGTAATAGTCAAGTCCGAGTCAGAAAAAGGCCACCCTCCATAATACGCCAATAAATGTTAGAAGACATACCAAGTAAGATAATAGTTATGGTTTCGGTTGTGATACCGAGCGTAGGAGGTCATGCGATCAGATGGGTCCGACTGCAGTCGAAGAGGTATGAGCCGAGACTTGACCAGTAACCTTATTAACAATGAAAGGCAGTACCTTGAACCCCGTAGTTCAAATTTTTAAGTAAGATAAGGAAGAAGACCTAATACCGCATTTTGTGGGGAAATTAGAATCACCCCCAAATTGATAGAATATCATGTTAAGGACTAAGCCTCTGACTGACAGCTTAAGAGACAATAAGATTGCAGTTCAGAAATGTTGCGGCATGTCCGCCATGAGAAGTTAAGAAACTACCGACACAGAGATATAATCTGGTATGGCCTAGAGATAAGGCCCACAGACAGTCGTGGGCTCTAATATAATGCCAAGTAAGGCCACAAGGTTCGATATTGACCCCATGTTGTAAGAGTGGCGAAATTTCAAACAGCTTGGCACCATAACCAAAGTGTATATGTTTGTTACTTCCGTGAATGGGATGGAAGTCCACGAAATGATAAGAGGGCGAGGTATTATTGTGACCGTAGAAGGTATATCATGTACAGTATGAAATTCAGCAAAGCATGTCGTAGATTATGTATCACTACAAAATTCGCATGTATTGTACGAGTTATTGATGTATATATATATATGTACAGATAATGTGATATGTCAGCATAAATGCCAATTAGGGGTTACAATCACATGCATCAACAGTGCTAGGAAGAAGCATGCTGCATCGTACAACGTAGACCCCCTGGCCAAGAAGAGGGTATGTAAATGTGATTCAATGATAGTCAGAGAAACTTTTTCAGCTTCCGCTTATTGAGTTAACTAGACTTGTATGTTTGTTGCCGCATTTAGACTTAAGCTACTGCACTAGTAGCCCGAATCAGGTGGTTAGATGATAAGGGCGTTGAAGCATTGCCTAACGACCACGCGCTATATTAGTAGGGAAGATCCCTAAAGATCAGCAACATTATCGCATGTGCCGTAACTGCACTAGAGACCGAATAGGCATACTTCAGAGGTTAGCAATACCAGAATTTTTCCAGTATGTTATGTGGTCGTACATCGTTTTCCCACTTGTAGGTGAGAGTCAGCCTTAGTCAATCTAGTAGTTATTATGTGGAACACCAAGTCGCCAAATTCGCCCCAATGTGACAAGCCGTGGGCACCCCAAGAAAGGGTCCACATCAGTAGTCAAGACAAAATAGCACTTCAAATTCGGCTCTCGTAAGATATTCAGATACAGAGCCCTAGGCGGCGTCGCCCACGGGAATGGCTCATAAGATCGAGAATTTCCCAAAAAAGAAAGAGATAAACCATGGATGCGCACAAGGCGTAAGAAATTGGTAGTAATCGCCAGCGTTGTTTACTAAGACAAAGGAGATCAGTAGATTCCCTATGAAGATCCAGAGATTGATCGCCCGAGAGTAAGTCCGATTAAGCCCAACTCTACAATTGTTCAAGTAGAATAACAAAGTAGTTAGATGTCCACAACTCCGCAGTTATGCATGAGCTACAAATGCTCGAGTAGGACATTTAGGCACCGTTAGACTACTTCGGCATTCGGGTCATTTAACCCAGCTTATTCAGCTTATTCAAGGGTATTCACTGGGGCTTTATTAGAGATCACACATCATTATCGATCCTCCATCAAATACGAGCACATGGTGTGCGGACGGTCATCTCGTGCTATCCCAACAAACAGTAGCCTTAGCATGCGGCCGAAGGCCAGATAAGCTCACTATACCGTAGATTACTCATGGCCTCCGGCATAATAAGCCCGCATGACCGCCAATTATATGCCAAAGTTCTCTAAATATGAATATTTTGTATCAATCAAGAAGAGATAATGTGTAGTAATAAACGCCCTTAGCCATAAATATATGGGAGTTTGGCGTATTTAATGTAACAACGGAATTATCCAGAGAGAAATACACCAATTAGTTAGCTTAGCCGTCGTGCAGCGTAAACGGAGGACAATAGAGTGGTAATTCGTAACACTCACAAGGTCATCATTAGTTGTGGAGGTAAAGAACGGCAAAGATGAAGATCCTGACCGGGTCCAGCTTAAGGACAAAGAATTCAAACAAGGAAAGCGCCTGCATTTCCAGATAACCGAGGATGAAGTGTTGCGATTAAAGGCCACCTCCGTGGCTCCGTATATTTCAAAGCTACGCCAAAGAGATTATGAATGAGGTACATTACGCCCGTTTATTCTCTCCCACCCCGGCACAACAAAATATACCATGATATCAAGGAGAACTACTGGTGGCCAGGTATGAAAAGAGAAATTGCCAATTTGTAGAACAAAGGTCTCCAATCGCCAACAGTGAAAGCGGAACACTTAAAACCAGCGGTTAGCTCAGACATAGCTGTGCCTTCGAAATGGTGCTGAACATGGACTTTGTGGCAGGATTACCTGCACGTACATAGACAACATTCTATATGGGTGATAGTTGACAAAGCCGACAAATCCCTGCCTCATTTTCTGCCAATGAAAGCTACTTTCGCCGAAGATTATGCCGAATTGTATATCGAGAAATAGTTAGATTACACGGAGTGCTAGTATCTATTATTTCAGACAAAGGAGCACAAGCCATGTGCTAGATTTTTGAAGTCGTTTGGAAGGTCTGGAATGCTAGACACTTGAGCACAAATATTCCACCTCTATGATGGGCAAAGGAATGCACTATTCGTGACGCTGAGACATGCTACGAGCAGGTATGCAAGATTTTGGAGGTAGCTGGGATGAGTATTTGTCACTAATTGAGTTTGCTTATAATAATAGCTATCACTAAGCTATCCAAAGATGGTGCCCTTTGAAGAATTGTATGGGCAAAATGCGTATCGCCGGTTGGCTGGTTTGAAGTACGAGAGTCAGTTGTTGATTGTGCCAGACATTACATTAACAATCGAGGAGAAGGTAAAGTTTATCGAGAACGCCATCGATCGTACGTGAGCCGCCTGCAAATCATATACCGATGTGCGGCGAGAGACCTGGAATTTGAGGTAAATGACTGGGTATTTCTGGGCAGTATCTCCGATGAAAGGGGTGATGAGATTCGCAAAAAGGGTAAGCTCAATTCCAGATTTGTTGGGCCTTATCAGCTTCGTCGAAGGATAGGCCAAGTGGGCATATGAACCGAGGTTGCTCTGTGACCAGGAATTCGTTCATCCGATCTTCCATGTATCTATGCCGAGGAAATGCATAGGAGACCCATCTAGAGCAGCTTCCAGCCTGGGATATCCAGTTACGGAAGAGTCGGGCTCATGAAGAGGTCTCCCCAGCTATCTGGATGCATGCATTCGTACATTTAGAACCAAAGATATTATGTCATTAAGGTACTTCATGGCGTATCAGAACCTAGAGAGGAGGTAACTTGGGAGGCAGAGGAAGCTATGTCCGCATATCCTCACTTGTTCCAAACCTAGCTTCCACAATGTATGTTAGTATTGTTATTTTATGCGCCCTAATATATATATAAATGAGATTATCGATTTTAATCCTTCATATGAACACTATAATATGGTGTGGAGTACCTCGTATTGGACTTTTTCCCGCATTTCAGGCTTGATGGCAGGTCCATATTGGCTGTGAAACTTCCTGCTAAACTTTTTCTAGAAACAAGTTGAGTAAATTGGGAAGTCCTAAAGATAGCTTACATTCCTGGTGACTTAATGTTCAGATGGGGAGAATGTTACACCCCGTAAATTCTGACATGTAGATGGCCTATTCTCGCATGTTGGTTAAGAGTTTTAGAATGCCATACATGCTAGAAAAAGGCCCAGGGAAAGACACGTGGACAAGCGCCAAGTCGGCGCGTCGCAAGGGAAAATGCGACTCTTATAACGCATTCCCGAATGCGACTTATAAGTCCCACTTGAATATAAAAGCCTCCAACTTCGGTTTATTTCATTAACACCTTATACCCTCGAGAAAATCATGGAGAGAAACAAGAGGGAGAACGAGGTTGTGATAACTATCATTCGATTAAGTCACAAACGCATTCAAATTAAATTAACCTCGATACCGAGGTATTTAGCAACAGGAGCATTCCTACTGATTTAGTTTCGCGAAATTTGGCCTAAGAAATCACCGCGCTATTGAGCTAAGGTAAGTGGAATTGCTCCAAATTAGCATCAATATACTCCTAGCCTTAAAGTGAATATTTCTCCCCCCTGACTTTCGAGAAATAGCAAGTTTTTGACCGTCTTTCGATAAGCCAAAGTTTGGGCTATAAATATATCGTAAAGTGACGCTTCTTTCGAATATTGGTGTATTTAGTCCTAATTGACATATATGTGAATGCAGTTAGAAATAATCGGAGTAATCGACTTGAGTTTCATTCATAGCTGGATAACCCGAGGTTAAGGTATGTAAAGACAATTTCTTTCGGCAAGTTAGTAACTTTAGCCTAGCATAACACAAGAACTCCGTAACAGAAATCCCAGAGTTGAATATGAGTTTTGAGTAGTCTAGGCAAACCCTGCTTTTAAGGCCAAGAGACGTATTCACCCGAAAGTTAGTAAAGCAACAACAACAGCGGCCATCACTCGTACTCAGTATAGCCCAGTAAGTGTTTTAGCAAGCATGTTTATAGAATAATATGACATATATTCGTAATAAAAGTTATAGCAAAATCGTACGTACGTATATATCTTGGCTACGTATAGCCATACAATGATAGTATCTTGGCTACAGATTAGCCATGTACGATAAAGATCCCAGATTCAAGATAAAGCAGTATGAGAATCAAATAAACAGAAAGAGTCTTAATAAGGAATCAATATAGATAGTATTTTCGCCTTTTAAACATATTGCTATATATGTGCTATTTGGATGTTGAGACTTGATTGTGTCGTGAGGGCACCCTTTAAGCATCCTCGCCGACCCCGGTTGCAGCCGTGTCGCCCATTGAGCGGTGGGTTTACGTCACCCAAGGAGTGGCATGCCGTCCCCAGACGAAGATGGGATGAAGCTTTCCCCATATCAGGCTGACTAGCATTACAAGACAGATACTCTATTGTGCGCATGCGCCCAGGAACAGATTTCGATATTAGCCATACCATGATAGCATTGGTGAGTCCTCCGGACTCAAGGCCACGCTTATTTATATCGGAGGCCATAGCTCCGGCCGAGACCTGTGGGGCCACAGAGCTCGTAGTTAGCAGATGAGTGGTTTACTTATTTTTGCTGGTTTTGACCCGTAGGGTATTAGATTGTTTGATTGGTTGGCACCATCCGGCTTATGGGCGGTTGGTATTGGTTCTTGCTTGCTATATATGTACTTATATGTTATATAGTAGGTAATAGACAAAGAGATCGCCACGTCGATAGGTACGCTCCCGCGCTCTCTATCACAAGATGTAAGTTTGATCTGCCTTATATCAATTCTTACAAAGATCTGTAGATATTGCCTGCTATTCAGAGTTGCTAGTTATGTTATTTATATTCAGGATGTGTTCAGTTGTTTTGCATACTTAGTACTGGGCAGGACCGACGCCCGCGGGCGCTCGCATTTGCCTCGTACTCATAGATGAGGAGGCGATCCTCGTGATTCCAGCCACACATAGAGTCATCAAATCCTGTCATCCGGAGCTTGATATTCAGAGGTGTAGTATATTTCCTTTGTTGTACAGTATGGGTAGGCCGGGCCCTGTCTCGATCATTTTATTAGTACTCAGAGGCTTGCATTGTATATATATATCTCCTCGTGGTTAGTTGTGCCGGCCGTGAGGCCGTGCATTTTGTGGTTTAGTTGTTTAGATTGTTGATTGTGTTGGCCGTGTGGGCCATAATCTGATAGTAGTGGTGACTCAGCCGGTCACGTAGATATACAATATTTTATATGTTGAGTTGGGCGATAACTATGACGAAGATGGGTGGCCTTGTCGGCCCGCATAGGTTCCCCTATGAGATATAGGATTCTGGTTAGCTGCAGTTTTATGTAGGTGGCTATAGGCCCAGTTTCCATGGAGGGTGTATTTGCTGAGCCGTTATATAGCCTGTTCTTGAACAGAGATAGAGCTGCCTCAGCACTGTGATGTGCTTAGGCTCACCGCTAGCAGTCCAGTTCCTACTAGGGCACCAGGCGCCAGTATACCCCCTAAGCAAGCGGGCGTGACAGTAACGTGGCATGACCCCTCCCTGGCGCGTTGGCCTATGGCATGACCTAGAATTGGCGCGATAGGTCCGTGCCACGACCCCGTCCACCGTCTCAAGTATATATATGTTCCTCCTTGGATATTATTTCATTTCAACATATATACAGCCAGACCTGAGGAAGTACGAAAAAACCAAGTATATTTCTTTCGCTTTACGCTTACGAAATGCCGCCCAAATTCAAATTAACTGTATCAGTTAATGCCGCAGGAGCATCTTTTGCGGAATTACTCCAAACTAGTGTCACTACGATCACAGGCTTAAAGTAAGCATTTCTCCCTTTCTAGATTCTCGAGAAATTATGAGTTCTCGATCGTCTTTCGATAAGGTGAAGTATAGTCAATATTGGTATTTAAAGTTATCATTTTCTTCGAATTTAGTATTGAGGTTAGCCTTATTCTCCAATAATACGATTGCAGCTGAGAAGAGCAGTTGAATACGAGCTTAAACTCGCCAGTTAATCAGCATTTGGCGAACGAGGTATGTTGCTAAGGCGCTCTTTGGTAAGTTAGTTTCTTTAGCATGATAGCCAGCTTTGAAATCCAAAGAAGACACAAAGCATATCTATTATGATTAGTTGTTGTTATTAGCCGAGATCAGTATTCCATATTGAAGGCTTGGGATGGATTGGTCTGTATAGCCTTCAAGACCGACTCCTAGGGTTATTAATCAGGTCGACTACTGTGGCTAGATGACGTCGCTCTGGCGTAGCGGCATGCCATCCACCAGAACGAAAATGGGGTTCCAAATCCTCATATGCCGTGGATGGCCTTATATATACTGTCAAGCCTGGGTGCCCGGGGTGCAAATATCAAGAGTCCACCCGTCTTAGACACAAGCCCAGCTAGAGGCCGAGAGCGGGCTCTGGCCATGATCTAGGGATTGGTAGGGACATCTTATAACTATTAGTTGACCTAGTGTGACCTTGGATAGGGTATATAGATTGAGGTAAACACCCACCAGGGCTTATGGGGCCCTAGGTGGGTTATTCTGTGCTGGTTGTACCTTCCGGCTTATGGGGGCCAGGTAAGGTTTTTGTTTGATTTAGTTATTAATAAATTAAATATTAGAAGTTCTCATACTCGTGCATGATCTCTATCCCTCCATTTCAATAATGAAGTTCACTTTATTTTAGTCATTTACAATTATCGCCTTTACATATTCAGTACATATGTACTGACGCCCTTGGGGCGCCGTACACTGGGTTCTGCAGTGCGGATAGACAAGGAGTGTGTCCTCGTAGCTTTCACCAAAGACACAGAGCAGCTAGCCTTTCTTCCGGAGCTTGTAGACAAGGTTACTTCTTTTGGATCGTGCAGTTCATGGGCAGGCTGCCTTGTCCCGACCATCATATTACTCTTAGAGGCTGCAGATGGTTTCTATTTCCTTTTGGTTAGCTTTTATCGGTTGTGTGGGGTACATGTTAGCCGTGGTGGGGCTTGTTTAGTCGATAGATTACGGCCTTATCGGGCCATAGTTTAGGCGTAGCTCCTCGATTTACTTTGGTTGGGCCATAACTAGACATCATGGTGGTCTTTTTGGTCCCACACAGGTTTCCTGTTGTTGTTGTTTCTGGCTGCTGGTTTTCTTTACTGTGTGGCTATAAGGCCTTGTCGCCCCGGCGGCTGCATTTACAAGCCGAGATATAGCTATTGTTTTCTTAATTTGAGGGATAAGCTCCGCACTGAGTGCTTAGGCTCAGTCAGTAAGTCAACAGATCCTAGTAGGGTAATTAAGTGCCAGTTATGCTCCCAAGGTGGGGCGGATAGTTTCAATATGGGTGGAGATATTGTAATGCCTCGGACTTTGAGGCTAAGTTTGGAACCCTTCTAGGTATGTGGATAGACTCGAACCCAATGAATTTATAAAAATAAGGTGTTAATATCAAAGTGTAAGAAGTGCATTAGATGAAATTTAAGGTCATAAGGAACCTCTAGCACAAAGTTGAGTTGAAAGTCTTCTTACCGATTGAGTTTTCATATAAGTTCTTATAAGGGACAAATCAAATGACCATAGCTCTCTATTTTCAAAGGGTTTTGGTGATAGGAAAATAGAAGCCCTTTGAGTCTTCCTTCCAACGTATCCGGTCTTGTATCAATCGGAGTTCGAAATAAAAAGTTATGAGTGAAGTTTATAGTGAATCAGCCACTAGACATTATATTAAACTCAGTACGAGTCGTACAATCAAACCATGACCCCTACTCGTTGGTCTTAGTAACTGCTAGTTGCAGGTTTTAATTGATAGTTTGGGGGTATTTAGTAAACTCCATACTTATAACTCCTAAATAACGTTGTTTTGGGCTTCCTTAAGGTCAAATTAAACGGATTAACCTAGCCTAGATCCTTACCCTCTCCAAAAAGATCAATAATTGGATTTTCTCTCAAGAAAGGAGCTAGGTTCTTCTTCAAAACCTCTTTAAATCTTCTTGGACTCTTTCAAGGCAAGCTGGTGTATCACCAACCCAGGTATGTGGAGCTATGAGTGAGGGGTTTCTTCCACTCTCATGCCCTTTTGTTGTGTATTCATGATTCTTACCCCATGCCCTAATTCTTGAATTTTAGAGTTTTGTGCAAATGTGGTTAAATTCTCTCATGCTCCTCTATTAGATTAGTTTCCTCATGATCCAATTTATGTTCCTATGATTATGGATGCATGTTCCTTATCAAATCCCTTGCGAATATAAGTGAATTCCAAGTTTCAAGTATGCTTTAAGAACTTCTAGGTTTTAACCCAATTCTATGGAATTATCTATGTTACGTATATGGATCCAAGTTCCTCATGTTCAAATGTATAAATTAAGTCTAATGGGTAGATTTTATACTCAAATTTGATATAAAATTCATAAGCTTTCAAGCTATTTGGAAAGTATGCCCTATTATGCAAAGTTTTATGACAAGTCAAGCTATGATCCATGATTTATATTAAGAATTGACCTATGGTTTTTCACGAATTTAGTATGATGAACATTTTTATGATTCTCTAGACTCTGGGATCCTGCTTACGAAAGTTGTTCTGACCGGTCTTGGGACATCATCTTCGGGGACTATCTGCGAGCATGTACCCTCGTGTTCGCTGAGAGTAGTACCTAGCACTAATTAGGCCAAGGTCCTAGCATACCTAGGTTTCAGAACCATGTGTCACGCTAGTCGTGGATTCTCAATAGTAGAGAATGTTTCCTTTAGTCCATTCAGATTCTTAATAGTAGTGAATATTTCCCTTAGCTCACCTATAAGGATTCTCAATAGTAGAGCAGAATGTTTCCTTAGCTCGCCGTGAACTTCACAAGAGAGAATGTTTCCTTAGCCTAGCCACGACGCTCATTAGTAGAGGAGGTTTTCCCTTAGTTTATGATTTCAATATGCCGGGGCCAAGTATAGTCTCATACTTTAGAGCAGCCTAAGTATCACACACTCTAACGTATACCCGAATCGCAGACACGAGACAACGGACCCCGAGAGACCCCGGTCAACCCATGGCACATGCATTCAACTAATCCCATTCAAATTAGCGGAATAATAATCATAAAGATATAGAGGAAACATAATCATAACATAGCATCAAGAAATACCAAACGCTTACAATGCTTGAATACTACATACTTGTCCTAAAGCCTCTAAACATAAGATGCTTGATGGGACAACATCCCCAATTAACCCGGCCATAATGAAACATAAAACAACATGAAAGTCTATCAAACGGCTCGAAACATGAGGACTCATCAATAAGATGATATCATAGGCGGGGATGGACTAAAGATGAGGATGAGCTGAGATCCTATTCTTGTATCATGAAACGATACAACATGAAAGTATGCTGTCAAAAGATGCGGAATGCACTAAGTATGCAAGATAAGTAAAATGGACATTTTAAAAGTAAAGTAAAACTCATAAATAGACATAGGGGTAGGACATCATGCTTGCATCAAAATCTTCATAATAAAACATAAGGCTCAAGACTTTCAAGTCATTCATAATCATTTAATATCATAAGCGTAAATAACTTTATCATAATTTAACTTGAGTCATTAACATAAATATAACAATGCATAAAACATGTGGAACAATGGGAGACTCTTCATAACTGGGACACCATCATGGTAGAGCCTTGTATGATGTCCCACTGTCTCGCTAAAGTGGGTAGAGCCGACCCCCGCTGTTGTGTGAAAGTCATGCATAAGGCATGATATCACATTTTAGGGGATCATTATCAATATGTCATAACATTTACAACCCACGGTGGCACGTGGTTATGAGACACCGACATAGTCGTTTGAACGACAGCCGTCGCAAGACACGACTCCCCCAAAAACCTTCATAGGCTCATATATAAATCATTAACATCCATTCATAAAAATTCAATGGATAAGATATAACATTTTGTCATCATTGATCCCCTTTAAAACATGCTTAGCCGAGAATAAAGGCCCCTTTATATTGGCCAACCTCATAAATCGATAATTCATGAAATTCGTTTCGTAAATCATAAATCATTCTTCATCATGTGGGAATTGACCAATACTTCATCATACTCTTTTCTTTCAAAATATACTCATAAACATGGGTGACTTAGATTCAAGCATTTCCATAATCAATAAACTTAAAATAATGAGTATTCATCATAAATCATAATTTCCATGAACTTCCATAAATGGTCAATTTAGATTTGAAAAGGTTGAAACATGATTTTGAAGAAAATAATACGAAACCTGCCCATCATGCATATTTCAATAAATAAAACTCAATTAAAACATACCCATAAGGAGAAATCACATTGACATGCTTTGGGTAAAACCTAATGGAATTTGAGTAAGAGAATTCATGACTTTAATCTAAATTGGGCATGGGTGAGGAGGATTCCACCCATTTTAAGACCCTACATACCTCGGGATAGATGGACCAAAATTCTTGAGCACCCACAAAGAAATAAAGAAAATTAGGAAGAAAGCCTTGAATCTCCCAAAACCTCTCTAAAATCCTTGCATACAATGGGCATGCAATAGGGACTTAACTCCTCTTATCACACTCAGAAAATATCCAAAATGACTTAGTTTAGTCCTTAGAGACTTATAAAATTACGGAACTACCCTCAATATATTGCAGAAACCATGGTCGCATCCTCACGAGGACCTAACGGGTCGCTGCCACAAAGTGGGCACGACCATTGCCTTGATCCATTGAGTCCACTACCCAAAGCCCAAGGGAACCCTGACGAGTGACTTCACGATTTGTGACGTCAGACCACGACTCGTGGGTCACCTTCGTGGCCTACACTCGATCCCAATATTGCCAATCCTCTAGGGTTGACCACTGTGACCTCACAAGTAGTGATGTCTGACCACGACACGTGGCTGTGCCCGTGGCATCCCCACTCAGACTTTTCCAAACCGTTGATCACGAGTCACTTCTAATGACTTATGGTCACTCACGATTCACCTCACGAGTCGCTCAAGTGGACTCCGGTGCAATTTTTAGTTTTTCTCTGTTTTCACTTCTTTGGTCCGATCTTGGGTTCCCGGGTATAAATAGCCATGAGAGTTCCGCTCAGTTTTCAGTAGTTATTTCAGTATAGTTTATGATGTTAGTTGCAGCTTCAGTTCTCAATGTATGTACATGAACTTTATGCATCCGCTTTACTTGTATTTTAACTAAATGTTTTCAAATAAGTGTATCATGCCCGTATTTTTTACATCCTCGTATAGGGCCATTGTATTTTCCAACTCGCTATATGTTTAGTTATGTATTCACCTTACTTTCTCCCAAAGTATAATGGCATGTTTCAGTTCATTTATGTTTCCTTATACTTAGTATATTTCAAGTACTGACTGTATACTTTATGTGCTATATCGTTTTATGATATAGATCCAAAGTCAGACTCCACTCACAAGCACGCCCATTCCCATCTCAACTAACAAAGGGTGAGTCCTCATCTACCAAGGACAATATTTATGATTTTCCTATTTCTGTTTTATTTCAGTTTCATACTTTAGAGTTAGCTGGGGATTGTCCTAGCAACTCATCTATTTTGTAGAGGCTTTCGACATGTATGATAGACAACTTATGATTCAAAGGTTTTAATAGACTATGTTCTTATAATGTTGATTAGACTCTTTTTAGTTAGCTTCGTTCGCCATGATTCTATTAGTTGTTATCTTGTTAGTATCATTCTATGATTGCTAGCGGGTCGACTTGGGACCATTTGCTGTTCTAAACCCGTGTTACATCTAGGGCGGAACTTGGGCCGCGACAAACTTAGTATCAAAGCATTAGGCTTGATGTTGTCCTAGGGCATCCGAAACTGCTATGGCAAAGGCCATGGGTATGAAGCGCGCCACACTTATGACGAAGAGGCTACGAGATGTTTTTAGGTACTCTTCTTCATGATTCTTATCGTGTGTAGAGTATGAAGCTCTAGTAGTTTATCTCCTAACTCGTGCTTTATGCGCTCACAAATAATGCCTCCGTATGAGCAAATGGAAGGAGAAACGGTAATAGGCACCAGCAAGCCCACCACCCCAACGAACCCTATTAATGAGCATGTTACTCATGCCGAGTTTAGGCGCCTCTTTCATATGTCAAGGCAGTAATGACCACTCAGTCAATTAGTAGGCGGTGGCTCATGTTCCTCAAATGGGAATGCACACATCTAGAGTATGAAACTTCCTCAGGATGAACCCACCCCAAGTTTTTGGGGCCAAAGGTGGACGCGGACCCGTATGAGTTTTTGGAGGAGATCTAGAAGATCACCGCATTATGGGGACAGGAACAGAGCGCAAAATTAGACTCCTACCATTGAAAGGGGTCGCCATATATGGTTTCATCAGTAGAAGATAGTCGGGAGTTGGAGCAATCCTTAGGTTGGGATGAGTTTATGACTACCTTCTTGGATAGTTTTTCCTCAGAGATTGAGGGAGGCAAAGGCGCAGTTATTAACTTATAAAATAGTATGAATGTCAGGAGTACACTGAAGTTTACCCGGTTGTCCAAGTTTGCTCGAGATGGAAGCCGACTGTGAGGGCTCGCGTGAGTGAGTTCATAAATGAAGTGGCGCACTCCCTGGTCAAGGAGGCAGTGACCGCCATGTTTCACAAGGACATAGACTTTCACGATTGGTAATTTATGCCCAACAAATAGAGGCAAGAAAGTTGAAAGAAAATGAGAAAGAGGCTAAGAGAGCTAGACAAGAGATTCGTGAGAGCCCATCATAGGATGAGTGGTGGACACCGCTCAAAGAATGTCATCGCTCTCAAGACTTTCGACTGTCAACGCCCTGCATAAACTAGGGTAAGGGAGATTTGCATTTCCAACTTATAATAACCAGGAAGAACTATTTGGGATTGCATGATTGGTTTGAGCACATGCTTCTAGTGCGGCAAGTCGTCTTAAGCTCCGAGATTGCCCAGCAGCCAAGCGAGGCGAGAGTAGGCCCCAGCCACCTCTTCAAAGATCTTCTGAAGTCCACCCATTTCAGCAAAGGCGCATCATCTAGCACAGGTGGCGGACAATGTCAAAACCACTTCATACCTTGTCGTGAAGATATCAAAATCAAGGCAATGCTTAAGTAGTCACATGTATGTTCTCGAGCCATTCATGTTTCTCTTTGCATGTTGTTAGACCCTAAACCCCAATATGGAATAGAGAGTCCTTTACATGTTGCGAAGATATTGTTGATACATGGTAAGAATTAGCCAAGTGAGTATATGAAGCTTCTAGTGAATTTTAGAGGTGAAGGAGAGTCAAGATTTAGGTTAGCCCAACCTTAAGAAATATGCAGGAGCCTTAGAATGATGTCTTTAATCTAAGAGGGAGATGATAAGCCGACCCAGACAAGTCAAATCTTGAGTGTGCTAGTAGGGAGTCCCGACACTAATATCTATGGATGCCAATCCCTTCGTGTTCGAATGATTTCCTCTTATGTTTCAGCTTGAAGCTAATACTCTACCCATTCTTATGTATATAGACTTCCAGAATTTTGGATGACCACTTTAGACGATCCCAAGATTACTCTGTGAATCCATTAGTCTCAAATTTTCATGTCATAAACTAGCTATGTGTGTTTGCTCATGTCTTCCAATATGCTCACTTCTAACTCAATCTTTAGAAATTGCCTTAATGGATCAGCAGATCAAGCTAATTTCTCATGTATATACTTAGCTCTATATGTCATGAATGATTCATGCTTATGAGTCCCTTACTTTCAGTCGATCAGATACCATGATTGTTAATTCAAGATCAGAAAGTAGTTTGAGAATGATATCTCAATCCTTACCAACTTTAGTTCCAAGCTTTGAGGAAATGAATCCTCCCTAGTACTCTATCTAGTTCCATGCCGCCATGTCCCTACCCTCTCATGTCTCGCATGCATTCATGACTCAGATATTTAGTTCAGATATGTGTTCAACTCGGAGCTAGATACTCCATTAACATTCAGCTTTTAGTATTCAATTCCTGGATTGCGCCTTTCCCCTAGCCTTCGGCTCAATCACCCGTTAGTTTTCACTTCGCATGTTCAAGATAGGGATGACAGATCTATTCCCCGTCTTAGGGAATGCTTAATTTATATTCAAGGATGAATATTCTAGAGCAGGAGACATTATGTAACACCCCAAAATTTCCCAAGCTTAAAATCAGATTTGGAATGTGTTCAGTAGAAAAATCATAACTTATCTCAATACGACCTGTCATATGGGCCGTAGCTTATTTGTATGGGTCGTAGGATGACCAAGGGAAAGTTCGTAGAATGATCCTTCGTACCACAAGTCCATGTCACGTGTCATAATGTGGTGTTACGACTCGTGTCAAGAGTCATATCTACCTATGGATTTCCGGGCGTTGGTTGTACGAGTCATGGTACTACTATAGCAGGAATAACGGGTCATGGTATGTGTTAGTGGAAATAGTCGATAGTTCAAAAAAATGGACTCACTAGCCATGGAGGAAACCACCAGTCGTAGGTTGGTGGTATAACTCATGGTACAAGTCATAATACATAGTATGAATCATTGTTTTAGTTGTGGTGGAGATGTTGTAATGCCTCGACTTGAGGCTAAGTTCGAACCCTTCTCTAGTATGTGGATAGACTCAACCCAATGAGTTTATGGAAATAAGGTGTTAAGATCAATTATTATGTAAGAAGTGCATTGATGCAAATTAAGGTCCTAAGGAACCTCTAGCACAAAGTTAAGTTGAAAGACTTCTTACTGATTGAGTTTTATTGCTTCATAAGGGTCAACTTCAAATGACCATAGCTCTTTTTACAATGGGTTTTTGGGTGATTCAACATATCAAATAGAAGCCTTTGAGTCTTCTTTGCAGCGTATCTAATCTTGCATCAATCGAAGTTTGGAGTAAAGTTATCGCCAGCTGACTAAGAAGACTAGACATTGTATGAACCCCGGTACGAGTCGTACAATCAAACCACGACCCGTACTGTTGGGCGTAGTTGTTACACCCCGTAAAATTCTACACATTAGATGGCCTATTCGCATGTTGGTTAAGAGTTTTTGAAAGCCATACATGCTAGAAAAAGGCCCGAAAGACCGACAAGAAACCTATCGAACCATTGGCGAAGGAGCCGGGCGAGCCTCCTCCGCGATGGCAACTTGTCACGTGAGGGTGAGCCTCTCGTGTTGGCTCCGCGGACACGTTGGCTCTGTCCTGTACTAAGTATATTGAGCCTCCACTTCGGTTTATTTCATTAATATATCAAAATTTCTAGAGAAGTCTCTGTAAAACAGAGGGTACGAAGGGATTTTGATATTAATCCGATTACGCCGCCAACGCGGTCCAAATTCAAATTAACTCGTATACCGAGGTATTTAGCAAGAGGGAGAATTCTACAAATTTAAGCCAGCAAATTCGCCGACAAATCGTCGCTACAATGAGAAAAGGTAAATGGAATTGCTCTAAATTAGCGTCAATATACTCCTAGCCTTAAAGTGAGTATTTCTCCTCTCCGACTATTGAGAAATAGAAAGTTTTCGATCGTCTTTTGATAAGCCAAAGTTTGGGCTATAAATATATCGAAAGTGATGTTTTCTTCCAAAATATTAGTGTATTTAGTTCTAATTGACATATATGTGAATGCAGTTGGGAGAAATAGCTGAGTAATCGACCAGCTTCGTCCGTTAGTCGGATAATCCGAAGTGATAAAGCTAGTTTCTTCGCAAGTTAGTAACTTTAGCTCAGTATACGCAAGAACCCGTAATAGAATTCTGAGTTGAATATTGAGTTTTGTGCAAAATCATTAAAACCCGTTTTGCGTTGTTATATCATATTCAAATCTCGAAAGTTAGTAAAGGGCAAATGGCTTTTATTATTTCAGTCTCAATATAGCCCAAGATAGCGTTTAGGCAAGCATGTTTTATAATATTATGATATATACTCGTGAATAAAAGTTAGTAAGATAAATTAGACACACAAACATAGTATCTGGCTACGCATAGCCACATAGTCGTATGATATCTTGGCTACGTATAGCCATAAGGCCAGATAGTATCTTGGCTACTAGATAGCCATAAAGTCGATAAGATCCCAGATTCAAGATAGCAAGAGAGAATCGAGATAACAATGCAGAGTTCAAGATAAGAAATCAGAATACGTATAGTATTTTTTCGCTTAAAACATGCTTGCTATAGAGCATGTGATTATTGATTGTTGAGACTTGATTGTGTCGTGAGGGCCCTTTGAGCGTCCTCGCCGCCCGGTTGGTAACCTGGGTGGTCGTCCACTGAGCGGTGGGTATACGTCACCCAAGGGAGTGGCATGCCGTCCGGGCAGAGGGACGAAGATGGGATGGAAGCTTTCCCCATATCACGCCGACGCATAGCAAAGAGCCAGCTATCTCCAAGCAGTGCATGCGCCCAGGGAATGAATTGCATACGCTATAGTTACAAATACAGTACAGGAGTTCTCCGGGCTCAGACACAATTATTTTTATCGTAGGCCATAGCCCGAGCTGGAGACCTGTGGGCCGGCAGAGGTGCTCGTAGTTAGTAGATGAGTGGAGTGACTTATTTGTTTGGATGGTTTTGACCGAGTAGGGGTATATAGATTGTTTGATTGGTTGGCACTTTCTAGCTTATGGGGCTGATATTGGTTCTTGCTTGTTATATATGTATTTATATGTTATATATTAGCTAATAGACAGCAGATCGCCACGTCGACAGTACGCTTCCCGCCTCTATCACAACATGCAAAAGTCTCGATTCACTTTATATCGTCTACAAATTCAGATATTTCCCTGCTATTCGTAGTTGCTAGTTATGTTGTTTATATTCCGATGTGTTCAATTGCTTTGCATACTGGGTACCTGTGGTACTGACGCCCGGCTTTGGGGCGCTGCATTTACTTGCCCGCAGTACTACAGACGAGGAGGCGATCCCGTGATTCCAAATGTACTTCATAGAGTCATCATCCCGGGAGTTTGATATTCGTAGGTGTAGTTCATTTTCTTTTGCTGTACAAGATGGGTATCGGGGCCCCGTCCCGCCAGCTTATCAATTTCATAGAGGCTTGCAGATTGTATATACATCTCCGTGGGTTAGTTGTGCCGGCCGTGTGAGGCCGTGTGCATTTTGTTTTTGTTATTTAGCATTATTACTGTGTTGGCCGTGTGGGGCCATAATCTCATAGTAGTGGTGACCTTTCCGATCACGTAGATATAGCGTATTCTTTATGTTGAGTTACAGATAACTAGATCTGGCATGGTGGCCTTGTCGGCCCGCATAGGTTCCCTTTTATGGGGCATATCTCTGGTTAGCTGACGTTGCAGAACAAAAAGACTATAGGCCTAGTCGGCCGAGGTCAGATGTTTACACCAAGTATAGCCCAAGCAGCTGTAACCGAGATAGAGCTAGCTAGCACCTGATGTGCTTGGCTCACCGGGGCTAGGCAGTCCAGGTCCTACTAGGAACCAGGTAAAAGCCAGCCATACCTCCCCTGCTATGGAAGTGACAAACTTGGCATCGAGCAGGTCGTGTCCCGTGAGTCTCGCAGTTCCCCGCTAAGTAGAGCCTTGTCTATGACGTGGTTGTGCACCACATACCATGGAGGTCGCAAGGCATGATAGGATGGTTACTCTTCTTCTCATTCAGTCGTGCTATAGAGCGGTGCGTATAGGGTTGAGTCCCTAAAACTTATCATATTCTTTGTCCATAGATAAAACATGCATCAGCCGACACTGCCAGCAGTAAGGTTAGATACGCTAGCCAGGAGAAGGCACTCACAGATGCCCCGCTCATTCGCAGTCATCCCGATCCGTGGTGGATATAGAGGCATCATCACAACCTCTCAGCAGTCCCCTCTCACCAGCAGCCGCTACACGACACATCTCGATAGCTCCTGTACCTACAACATCGATCGTAAAGTTCGCACAAGCAGCTTTTTGTTTCAGTGTTTGGCACAAATGATGGCCACACAAATACAACAAGGCTACCTTAGTAGAAGAGCCATCGTGTGGATTCGCGCTGAGGGTCAGGAGTTTTTGGCACTGGGTCCTCTTAAGGTTCACTGGGCCGGACTGTGCGTAGGACCCCAGATTTCCTAGACCAGACAGAGAATTTTCCCGAGTTATGCATGTGACCCTATAGAATCAAATTGAGCTGGCAAAGCAGCCAAGTTGCGGGACATAGCCGTATTATGGTACGAGAGGTGGGAAAGGTCCGAGGGAGAGATGTTGCCCTCTCCGAATTCGGTCCAGCCTTCTCTGAGGCCTTTCTCGACTACATTTGCCATGGGAGATCTCGCAGCCCGAATGGATTAGTTTTTGTATTTGGAGCAGGGGCGAGGAGCGCACGAGAATATGCTTTACGTTTGACTCCTTAAACCGCTATGCTCCAGCTTTTGTGGATACTATTCCGTCTGTGAGTTCACAAGTTTATTATGGGTCCGAACTCCATAATACATTGGAGGCATACATGACGGCTATGTTACGAGAAGATATGGTTATTGCCCGAGTGCAGGCCTTTGCCCGTACTATTGAGGGCCTTAGACAACAAGTAACAGGCAAAGAGAAAACAAATCGAACAAATACAGAGATGACAGATGAAATGCAGAGTCTCAGAGAGGACCCAGTTCCTACAAGGCTCCATTTGCACTCCCCTAGACCCCACCTCCACCACAATAACAGCGGGGTAGATTTGTTCACGAGGGCACAGAGTTTGGTGGCGCTTCGAACAGTAGATTCCCCCGCAAAGAGAAGGGTAGAGCAGAGCAGCATTCACACCCCACTCCCCGCCCTAATTGCAATGACTTTCACACCGATTGTAGATAGCTCCTAAGGATGTTATATATATGTGAGGGGCACCGAATGAGAGATTTTTCTAACAGGGCAAGAGAGTCGAGATAGTCAGACTGGGGGATCCGCAGTGGCCACGAGCTCCGCCAGGTTTCAGTGGCGTAGGCCCTCAAGTTCAGCAGGCAAAGGCTGAGGTAGATCAGGAGCCTTCTAGCCTGTGCACGAGCCCAAGCCGTACCTATGTATTACTGTGTGGAGACAGACTCGCAGGCGTCTCCCGTGATGTGGTAACAGATGATGACTATCTGTTCATGCACTGCTTATGTACTAATTGATCCAGTGGTCCACTTTGTACTATGTTACCCCATTTGTACTGAAAGTTTAGTGTCGCACTAGAGAATTATTACAAAGAACCTTTTCAAGATCCACACCCGCCGGTGACTCATTATAACTAGCAAATCTATCAGGTGTACGTAGAGGTTACCGCCAGACTACAGAGATCTGGTAGAGTTAGAAATGATTGATTTCTGATGCCATAATGGGGTAGATTGGTTAGTGCCGTGCTATGCCAATGTAGAATGTTGACCAAGACGGTCCGATTCCACTTTCTAGGGAGGCAAAGGCGAGAGGAAAGGCAAAAGATGTGCCTACGCCAAAGTAGGTTTATTTCCTACCTTCCAAAGTGGTAGGAAATTGATAGCTAAGGGATGTATTTACCACCTAGTCGTGGTTCGTGGATGTTCGGGTAGAGTCTCCGACGCTGCGTCCGCTCCGGTGGTGAATGAATTTCCCGATGTATTTCCGTGATGAGCTACCCGGTATTCCCGTAAAGGGAAGATTGCAATCGACTTGATACTGCACACTCAGCCCATATCAATTCCTCCAGTATCGTATGGCTCCTGCAGAACTCGAGAGTTAAAGGAGCAGCTTGAAAGATTTGTTAGATAAGGGCTTTATCAAGCGAAGTACTTCACCGTGGGGCGTCAGTTCTATTTGAGAGGAAGAAAGATGGCTCAAGCCCGCATGTGTAGACTACCGGCGCCTGAATAAAGTTACGCAAAGAATAAGTATCTCGCTCTTAATAGATGATTTATTTGATCAAGCATGTGGGGCCGTGATATTTTTCAGATTGACTTGCGGTCCGAATATCATCGCCTGAGTTCGTGAAAGATACATTCCCAAAACGGCTTTGAGGACCCGATATGGACACTTTGAATTCCTAGTTATGTCCTTTGGGTTGACGTTCCCAACAATATTTATGGACTTGACAAATAGCACTTCTTCTTACTCATACCGACCTCGTTCATGATAGTGTTTATTGATGATATTCTCGCGTATTCTCGCCTTGAGGAAGACCACCAGGCTCACTTTACGGACAAGGTCAGATTCTCGTGGACCGCCGCTTATATGCTAAGTTATCCAAATGTGAATTCTCGCTGAAACCGCAGTTCTTTTTTGGGGCACATTGTGTCGGATGTGCCGGTACTGTGCGTTGACACGTTAAAATAGAAGGCCAAAACATGGCATAGGCTCACTCCACCGGTCTGCAGTTTCAAGTTAGCGTGGATACATGTGAGATTTGTTGAAGGGTTCTCTACTATAGTGGCACTGGATTAAGCCGACACAAAGCAAAGAAGTCAGTGATTGTGATATGGAGCGTAGCTTCCAGAATTAAAAGAGAGATTAACCTCCGCTCCAAAGGTTAGCATTACCGAAGGTACAGGTTATCTGTATTGTGACGATCAGGCGTTGGGTTGTGTTGATGCAAAGACAAGAAGGTGATTGCGTGATGCTTCCGTATGGAGGAAACACGAAAAGAATTACCCTACCCATGACCTCGAGTTAGCCGCAAAGGATTCACGCCTTAAAGATATGGAGACACATTTGTATGGCGTCCATGTGGATATATTTTCACGTATCATAAGAGCCTACAATATATCTTCTTCACCCAGAGGGAGTTGAATCTCGCGCGATGCCGTCGCCTGCTGGAGTTATTAAAAGATTATGACGTGATATTCTCGATCATCCTAGAAAAGCCAACGTAGTAGAAGATGCTCAGCCGTAAATCCATGGGAAGTTTGGCGTATTTGCAGCCCGAGCAGCGGGAGTTGATCAGAGAGATACATCAATTAGCCATCCTAGCCGTTCGTGTAGCGTAAACAGAGGACAACAACAGCGGTAATTCAGAACACCGCCATGTTATCATTAGTTGTGGAAGTAAAAGAACGGCAATATGAGGATCCCGACCTGGTCCATTTACACAGAATCCAGGAGTTTGATTTTCAGATAACTATGATGAAGTGTCAAGCGATGTAAAGGCCGCCTCAGAGCCCAGATATTTCAGGCTCCGCCAACGCATTATGAACGAGGTACATTACGCCCGCTATTCTCTCTACCCCGCCATGACGAAAATGTACCATGATATCAAGGAGAACTACCGGTGGCCGTGCATGAAAAGAGAAATTGCCGAATTTGTAGCCCAAAGGTCCTAACCGCCAATAGGTAAAAGCGGAACACCGTAAACCAAAGTTAACTCAGACATAGCTGTGCCTCGGAAATGGGAAGAGAACATGGATTTTGTAGTAGGATTACTCCATACCGCATAGACACGATTCCATATGGCTGATAGTTGATGTGCCGAGCAAAATCACCATTTCCCGCTAGTGAGAGCTACTTTCCGCTCAAGATTATGCCGACCAGGAGAATGCAGAAATAGTTAGGATTACACGGAGTGCCAATATCTATTATTTCGCATGTGAGGAGCATCATTTACAGCTAGATTTTTTTAGTCGTTTCAGAGAGGTCCTGGGAACGCAGATTAATTTGAGCACAACATTTCCACCCTCAGACAGATGTGGACAGGCTGAACGCACTATTCCCGTACGCCGAGACATGTTACTGGGCGTGTGTGCCGGATTCTATGGTAGCCGGATGAGCATTTACCTCTAATTGAATTTGCTTATACAATAGCTATCACTCGCCTATCTGCATGGCGCCTTCGAGGCATTAAATGGGCGAAAGTGCAGACGCTCTGCTGGCTGGTTTGAAGTGAGAGTCACAACATTGGGCCAGACATTATTCAACAAATAGAGGAGAAGGCAGTTTATTAGAGAACGACACGACCTGCATGTCACGCCAAAATTGTATGCTAATGTGAGGAGACGAGATTTGGTGTAAATGACTGGGTATTTTTGAAAGTATCTTCGATGAAAGGGGTGATGAGATTCGGCAAGAAAGGTAAGTCATCTCAGATTTGCTGGGCTCATCAAATTGGTCAAGAATAGCCAAGTGGCATATGAGTTGAACTTGCCTGCACTAGAATCCGTTCATCCGGTCTTTCACGTATCTATGCCGAGGAAATGCTAGAGACCTGACCCAGAAAATCCCCAAATCTGTGATATCCGTGTTACTTAAGAGCCGG
The DNA here is from genome assembly GCA_018107945.1 of Datura stramonium. Lineage (NCBI taxonomy): Eukaryota > Viridiplantae > Streptophyta > Magnoliopsida > Solanales > Solanaceae > Datura > Datura stramonium. Next base: position 52,244 of record JACEIK010008898.1, read on the forward strand.
GCCAGAAGAAGTTCCAGTGAGCTATCTTAGACAGCGATTTTGGTGATTGGAGAACCAAAGATATTGCGTTGCCTAATCATGTAACAGAACCGAGAAGAGGTGACTTGGGAGGCAGAGGAAGCTATGAAACCGTATATCCTCACTTGTTCCAAGCCCACTAGGCTTACGTGCAATTAGTATTGTTATTTTATGCAAGGCCCTACAAGATATGTATAAATGAGATGATCGATTTTAATCTTCAAGGTGAACACTATAGGTTAGTGGAGACCTGTATTGGACTTTTCTGCATTTCAGGTTTTTGGGATAGTCCATATTACAGGAAACTCAATAAATTTTCTGTAATGTTGAGTAAATTGGGAAGTCCTAAAGATAGAAGTTCACATTCGAGGACGAATGTTCTTAAGGGGGAGGGAGAATGTTACACTCCGTAAAATTCCTGATACATCGATGGCCTATTCGCATGTTGGTTAAGAGTTTTGAAAGCCATACATGCTAGAAAAGGCCCGGAAAGACCTAGACAAGAAACCCGTCAACCATCACTGGCGAGCCGGCGAGCCCCTCCGCGATGGCAACGTTGTCACGGAGGGGGAGCCTCGCGCTGGCTCCTGGGTGACACGCTTGGCCTTGTCCAGACTCAAGTATATAAAGCCTCCACTTTGGTTTATTTCATTAATATATCAAATTTCCAAAGAGAAGTCGCGAAAAATGTAAGAGGGTATGAAGGATTTGATAATTATCGCTCGATTACGCCGCCAAACGCGGTCCAAATCTTGGCCCAACTCTAACCGAGGTATTTAGCAGCAGCGAGCATTCCTACGAATTTAAAATTCGGCCGACAAATCACTGCAGCACATCGAGATAAGGTAAGTGGAGTTGCTCTAAATTAGTGTCAATATACCCTAGCCTTAAAGTTGAGTATTTCTCCCTTCCTGACTTTCTGATAAATAATAAGTTTTCGGGACGTCTTTTGATAAGCCAAAGTTTGGGCTATATATAAATATATCGAAAGTGATGGTTTCTTCCAGAATATTAGTGTATTTAGTTCTAATTGACATATATGTGAATGCAAGCTTGGGAGGAAATAGTCGGAGACTGACTGAAGCCATTCCTTATTGATAATCCAAGCAAAAGGTATGTAGTTAGTTTCTTCTGGTAAGTAACTTTAGCCTAGCATAATAATAACTTAATAGAACTTCCCGGTATTGAATATTGAGCTTGTAAAACTCATGAAACTCCGTCTTGTTTTAGTATCATATTCAAATCCAGTTAGTAAGCAAAGGCAAATGGCGAGATATCATTTCGCATCAGTATAGCCCAAGATGCTATTAGTAAGCATATTTTATAATATTAAGTGATATATAATTAATAAAAGTTAGTAAGATAAACAGATTTGAGCTGTATAGTATCTAGCTAGTAGTATAGCCACACAAATACGATGATATCTTGGCTACAAACATAGCCATACACAGCCAAATAGTATTCTCGGCTACGGTATAGCCATGCTACCAGATAAGATCCCGCATTCAGTATAAAGCAAAAGATGAGAATCAAGATAACATTTAAAGAGTTCAAGATAAAAATCGTAATACGATAGTATTTTTTCAACTTTTAAACATGCTTGCTATATATGTGATTATTGATTGTTGGAGACTTGATTGTGCCGTGAGGGCACCCTTGAGCGTCCTCGCCCCGGGTTGGGTAATCGTGCTCACCCACTTGAGCGGTGGGCATACGTCACCAAGGAGTGGCATGCCATTCCAGAGACGAAGATGGGATGAAGCTTTCCCCATATCAAAGCAGACTCAAGAGAAGATAGTTACCTCACAGTGATGCTCCCAGAACGCATTTCGATACGCCATGCTACGCATACAAAAAGATGCAGAGTCCTCCCAGCCTGGGACACGAGCTATTTATATCGAGGCCATAGCCCGAGCTGGAGACCTGTAAGCCGGCAGAGGTGCTCGTAGTTAGTAGATGAGGGAGTGGACTTATTTTTGGATGGTTTTGACCCGGTAGGGGTATATAGATTGTTTGATTGGTTGGCACCTTCCGGCTTATGGGGCCGGTATTGGTTCTGCTTGTTATATATGTATTTATATGTTATATATTATATAATAGACAACAGATCAAGCCACGCCGACAGGTACGCTCCTGCCCTATCGCATAGGTTCTCCTTATAAGTATATCTCTGGTTAGCCGACGCTATAACAGTGGCTATTGGCCCAAGCTGGCCGAGGCCGTATTTACGTACCGTTATATAGCTCAAGTTGTTTCCGTAAATCTAAGATAGAGCTAGCCAGGCACCAGATGTGGTTGGGCTCACCGCCAGCGGCTGTGTCCTACTATGGCACCAGTGCCAGTCATACCCCCCAAGGCGGGGCGTACGAGGTAACTACTAATTTCTTGTGTTTTAATTCGATAATTGGGGCATTTAGTTAACTCCTGCGTTTAACTCCAAAATGATGTCATTTTGAGCTTCCATAAGGTCAGATTAAAAGGATTAACCTAGCCTAGATCCTTACCCTCTCCAAAAGATCGGTAGTGGGACTTTCTCTCAAAAGGAGCTAGGGTTCTTCTTCAAACCTCTTTAAATTTTCTTGGACTCTTCAAGACAAGTCATGGGATCACCAACCCAGATATGTGGGGCTATGAGTGAGGGGTTTCTTCCACCCTCATGTCCTTTTCAAGTTATTCATGATTCTTACCTCCCATGCCCTAATTTTCGAATTTGTGGAGTTTTGTGCAAATGTGGTTGAATTCTCTCATGTCCTCTATTAGATCAGTTTCCTCATAATCCAATTTATGTTCCTATAATTATGGATTCATGTCCATTTAATAACGCTCAAACCCACACTTCCAACCTAAGCATAAAGTGGACGTTGTCAATAAAGAACCCAACTTAAAGGTTAAGCCGATCCCACAAAGGAACATGGAAGATCTAGATTACAAACTGGGTAAGGAACTTTATGATAGTTACTTCACAATTGGGTGGATTCCTAATAATAATCAATAGTAAAAATAAAGCAAATGAAGATTATGGTTGTGAATCAATACTTAAAGGATAACTAGTTTGTGTTCCCATGGATTCATAAATGCTTTAGGTATACACTCGTGACTTCACCAATGCTTACTTAAAGAACTGATAACTTAGGCTCATTCAAATGATCGACTAATCCCTATTGAATGGTTATACTCAATTACTCATCAAGTCTCATGAGTTTTCCAAACTATCCGTTATCACTATGTTCCGTATATAACTATCCCGCAACCACAACCTGCTAATACATGATCAAGATCAAGGCTCCAAGTTGTAATTATCTTTTCCTAATCTCTACCTCTCCGACCAAAGAAAGTAAAGAATTCCGCACTTCGTAATGTTGTACACCGTTAAGAATCATTAAAGCATGAAGAAAATACAATACCTGTGAATTAGTATTGGTTTTAGACTCACTTATGCAACCCTAGCTTGTTAATCCACCATGGTTCCCACAACCCTAGCTATGGAGGTTTTAGTTGTAAGGTTGTGAAGTGTGTTCATGATTAAAGACATAAACAATACTTACAAATATGATTGAGAAAACGCTTCCTTTAATTAATCAAGAAAATCTTGAAGAACAAGTAGCAATAACAATATGAATTCAAGAAAAGGTTGATCACAAGGTTGAACCAACTCAATTCTTTCTTTCAAAGATGTAAAATTGTCTACTACAATGTTTTCCAACTAAAACCTATTTTACTTAACATCACTTATGAAAAATAAAACATAAAACGTATTTATATAGACATAAGAATCCTTTTCCTAGGCTAACAGGCAATTTTCCATATCTGGTGCCGACCTCGTCACGAATCATCCTACGACTCATAGGAGTATCTTACGGTCCGTGGCAACTTCTCGTGGTTTAGATTGTTGGCTGATTTTTGGCTAATTGTCGAGCCAAGGTAAGATTCGTACCTCCTTCCTATGACTCGTACCAGGCTCCCGTAGCTTGATTCTGAATCTTTGCAATTTTTCTGACGTTCACCACGATCGGTATGGTATGACTCGTACCAAGCTCTCACGGGTCATTGGCTCCTCTCGTACTGAGAATAAGCCTCTTGTGCAATTCTTATGGATTTCATCACGACTGCTTTGCCACGACTCGTACAAGCTTGGTATGATCCGTGGCAAGACTCGTAGGTTCATTCTTCCAACTTCAGCCTTCTGCTTCTTATCATGTCCATCAGTACGAATCGTACGTCCATCCTACAGATCATACTATGGACAGCAGTTTTGCCCTTTTTTGCACACTTTTAGCTTCCTTTTGCAAATTTATGCTCCAACTCCCATTTATCCTAAAATCAAAGGAAAAGAGCCTCATATCCACATAAACACACCTAAGTCCATGCTATTTTCTTTGTTTTGAGCGTCAATAGTGTTGTAAATCCACAACATATCATCACTATCAACTTAGGAATTTTTCATGTCCTCAGACAAAGAAAAAAGAAAAACTAAACACGACGCTCAACTAGAAAATACACTTAAGATGCTACAGCCAATACTCAAACAATTTTTTGCACTTTCTATATACACTCTATTGACCCTTCCTCATATAACATCATCAGCTAATGCATTACAAGCAACATCAAAACATTATATACAGGGATCAAGACATGTGATCTAGCTATCAACATGCAATTAAGTCATCACTAATGTTTTTCACATAGACCAATGGTAAAAGCAAACATAACCCATGTACCCTCACACAAATGAAGTCCCCACTCAGATATGAAGTATCAAACACAACATGGGAATAGGCAAGTGAAACACTCACTCTCATAAGGAAGTTTTCAAGTACTATGCATCAGATACCATAGGCTTGTCCTTATTTTCTCTACTTTGGTTTGTCAGATGGTCAAGCTAGGATCACTATAGGACTTGATATGGCTTGTAATGTAGGCTTAGGGATGGACATGATAAAGATGAGAGATTTTATGAGTGATTATCCCTTCCTTGTCACTACATACATTGGCTACACCATTTACCTATTTCACCATTCACTCTTTTGTTTTCCTTTCTTCCCTTTTTTCCCCATTTTAAGAATATTTGCATGGGTGAGGTAATTTTTCACATTTTTCATACAACTTCAAGCTTTTTTGAATTTTTCTTTTTCAATATTCTCAAGATTTTTAGCTCTTTTACTTTTTCACCTCACCACACCTCATTTTCACCATATTTTCTCTTTTCTCTTCTCTTCTTTTCTTTTCCTTTCTCCCGCTCCCACCATTTATGCATCCCTACTCTAGCCACCCTCAACTTAAGCATTTTGCTTATGTTGAGGTTCACAATATCCA